>APFE031440760.1:120231-179068 GCA_000404065.3 Pinus taeda
TCTGGTACACTGCTAGCCCCCATGACTTGAACTAGTCGGGTGATCAGTCCAACTGTCATGCTCAAATCATAAGAATGTCCATCTTTATGCCTTCACCAGTCTATCTCGGATTTTGCCACATCCTAGACTCTCCAAGAATCTCTCTCATGCTCAGGTCCATGGAAACTCCATCCCAACTACAACATGTCATGATGCTTTATGCCAAGCCATCCCTGCACCATCTGTCATACCTGCTCAACCGGTTTTAAGGACTTACTACCATGAGAAGCTAATAATGAGCCCCATCTTCTTCCCCATCTAAGAAGATGTGGAGGGAGTAGAGCCTGAAGGCTTACCCTCACTAATCAACTCAATCCATCTGTTAGGATCTTCTATCTCCATCCTCTGTAGATAAGTGACTCGATCCTCCTCTCAGACATTCTGCCTCACATATGCCTCATCATCATCATCATCATCCTCAACCACTTCTAGTCTTCTTGACAAATCCAAGATACTATCTGAAAGAGTCCTAATGACCAATGACTGCTCGGTAAGCTTTATCTCAACCATAGACAACCACTTACTCATATCTTCCACCCGCTTCTCATCCTCTATTTGCAGCACTGCCAACTTACAATCAGGGTTTGTCACTCCAATGGTTGGCACACCAATGGGTACATCTTCCCTTCCATCGTAAATGTACAGCCTCTTCAAATGTGGAACAATCATAGCATCGAATTGTTTCAAAAATTCCATTCCCAGCACAGCTTCATAGTCATCTATCCGCACTATAGTGAAGTCGACCTTCCCTGTCCATTCATCAAGTGTTGTGTCCACCTTTTCAGCTACACCAAGAACACACTCAGGAGGAGAATTGACTGTCTTCATTTGTGCCTTCACCGGTACAAATTTCAGCCGAATTCTTCTCGCAGTATCTTTTCCCATGAAGTTGTGAGATGCCCCACTATCCACCATAGTGAGTACATCAGCATCTCAACCTTCATCCAAACATACTCCAACTTGTTCCTCTCAAGATCCCTCCGAGAAATCACCTCTGTAGCAGCAACAACACCAAGTATTTGCATCATTCCCACAGAAGCTTCTTCATTCTTCACATTAGATTGTGCCATCGCAGCCACTTTCGGTCTAGAAGGACAATTCTTCACCATATGTGGTTCAGGACATATCTAACACTTCAAGGCTTTCTTCGTCTTCGACTTATCATCCAATTTCGAAGCATCAACCTTCTTCTTCTCTTTCGGCTTATCGGACTTCTTCTTCCTATCATCAGAAGTCTCATCATAATGCTCCATCAACCTGTCCACAACAGCAAAAGCTTCTTCAAGTGTTCTAATCTTCTGCCTTTTCACTTCATTGCATGCCCAAGGCTTCAATCCAATAATGAAATTGAACACCTTGTCCCTCTCCTCCATGTTAGGAAGTTCCAGAACTGCACTTGCAAACTCCCGCTGATATGTCTGAAGGTTCCTTGTCTGCTTTATGAACTTTATCTTCATCTTTGCTTCCCACGTTTCATCTTGAGGACTGAAATGGGTCTACAAAGCTTTCTTCATCACATCCCACGAAGTAATGTAACCAGCACTACCATTGGCAATCTGATCCATACGTCTTCGCCACCACATCTTAGCATCCTTTGTCAAGAACTGAGCAGCTACCTTCACTTTCGTCTCATCATCAGATAGACCCAATCGTTCCAAGTATTGCTCCATGTCCCATAGAAAGTTGCCAAGAGTCTTTGCACTCCTTGTACCATCATAAGATTCTGGTTCCTTGACTTTCACATGAGGCACTCCTCCACCTGAGTTATGCCTCACAGCCTTCTTCAACACCGCGATCTCATCTCTGGCTTCGCCAAGAGATTTCTGCAAGTCTACGATCTCTGCAAGACCTCGGTCTCTTGCCTCTTCAACCTCCTTGACCCTTACTTCAAGTTGTGTATACATAAGATCCGTGTACTCGTGTTGAGTCTAGAGTTCATCGAGCTCTTCCTTCATCTTCGAGTTGGCCTCTTGATCTCTCTCGATCAAGTCCATCTTCTTAGTCCAAAAGGCTTCCAAGTCCTCCATATTCTCCAACACCTTTTCAATGAATGCCATAGTAGCATCCTTCGCACCATGACCAAACCCAGCCTGAGATTCAACTGCCATTGCTAACAACTTCCTTCTTCTTTGCAATCTAGTTTCGACCATCCAACAGCTTCACCAAGATGCCTGCAACTTGAACCAGCCCTTATTCCACTTGTATGTGAAACAAATTCCTTCACCTACAAGCACCTGCTTCACTGTGTTCAATTTCCAAGCTTCCAAGTGTCTAAGTGTAGGTACACCTGCTTCACCCAGCTTCCCGCAAGACTCCTCCAAGTCTTCAGACTAGCTCTGATACCAACTATCACGCCCACAGGCTGGCGGTAGTCTTTCAATCGCGCTTGGCGAGGTGCGGCACCACCAAACACTTTCTTTTCACCAATACTTATGTTCGTGGACTACGCCTAACCACTTATCCTACTTAGTTTGTGTTTCTCAACCAAGTATTATTAATGTTCATTTATACCAATGAACACCCATACACATTCATTAACATCAACAATTATACTTGAAGAACACAATTGCACAGTATAAAGGGAGGGGAAACTCCCTGAACAATGAGTCTGCCCGATAATATATTATACAGTCTTTTACAACATTTACAAAGCTTTACAAGTATACTTGGAAACCCCAAGTTTCATACTTAGCCAATTTTACAATCTTTGGCAAACTCGGTTGCCCAGTTCGTCAGTGCCTCGGCACAGTCGCTGCACGACTCACCAACCCTTCATTCACCTCGTCGCACGATCATGTTGTTTGCCCAACTTGGGCACACCTCGTCATAACCAAGTCGCCACACACGGACGCCTCCGCACGAGTCACACCTCCGTTCATAATCTCAACGCTTCACCAAAAGTCACACTATACACACTTGCACGATGGGCGGGCGCTCACCCAAGTCACCCAAGAACCTGTGCCAAGTCGTCACACAAACCAAGCGTTCACCCTTCGTTTCACTGTTGGGCGCTCCTTCGCACGACCTGGGCGCCACACACACGTGCACGCCTTTCTCCAACTGGCGAGTGCTCCTCTACCCGCGCCCTTCACCCAAACCAAGAGTACGCTACCTCTGTGCGGCCTTGCCCAAGAACGGGTGCATCACCAAAACTGCACCTTTCTCCTTTGCTGCATCCACACCTTAGCTCTGCACCTTCTTCACATGATGAGCGAAGTTCGTTGTGATGAGCGATGGTTGAGCGATGGTGGAAATGACTCCAACGCACCTCCAATATATATGAGTGGCAGGCAAGGTCACAACTACCCAAGGGACCTGCCTATGCCCTCAACGCCATCGCAATTCCTTCTAAACTTCAATTTGGCCATCCTCTAAATGCTCCCAAGTAAGGTTGGCCTTACATCGTTTGTTGGTCGGCCCATGGGTGCTCCTCCATGCTCCCACGCACATATAAATAACTCGCCCTCCTCCTTCATGCATTCATTACCACATAACTCCACGCATATGCAATTCTAGGCTTCGCACTTCAAGCCGGAACATGACCAAGGACTGCAGGTCCTTACAGGTTCCTTGAAGAAAAATTTTGTAAGCAACTTAAACTATCTATAGTTGGGTTTCTCTTACCTGAAGGACAGTTGAAGAATGAAAGTTAGAACTTAGATTCCTTTCATATGATATAGCTCAGCTAGGAAAAATGGTTGAGGTTTGACTTGTTTTGTACCTTAAGTTGCTACAATGGCCCATTTAATGCACTCTCATACTAAAATGATCTAAAGCCACTGTTCTGATATATGTCAGTCTCGGAGGGTAGCAGGGCAATCTCCCACTCTGATTTCCAAATTATCTTACGTTGAACTCATACATCTAACTCAGGTAGCATCCAATACATCTTGTATGGCATGCTGCTTGTTTCATTAATTCATGTAAAACATCATAGCTTCATCCTAATTTCTAACATTGAGCTATCAAGAATGAAGCATTTGACGCACTTTAGGAACATTCTTTGCAATATTTTGTTCCCTTGTTCTTGAAATATTTTTCACAGCTTCTATAACTTAACTTTTTGTTGATGCCCTTTCTGTTTCGACATCTTAATTTATTAACACACCAAAACCATCTTGTTGGAAGTTTGACAACGAATTATGTAAATATCAGTAATCATTGTATTAGTTACTACTAGTTAGTTTTATACCGAAACAATAGTTATGTAATAGAGGAGGCTTGTATAAAAATAGTGAATGCTTGAGAAATGTAATCATGGAGAATCATTGTTGAATTAATAGAGATTCCAATCCTTTGCCCCGTGGATGTTTCCTTGACACTCTGTCAGGGTTTTACCACGTAAATCCTATGTTGTTTCTTGTGTGTGCGCATTCAGTTTTACTGTTAGTTATATTCTTTTCTTGGTCAATGTATAACTGTATAACCTTCTTTCTTTACTCATTCACCTATTAGAACGACAAATTGTATCAGAGGTAGGTTACTTGAGTTGCTGCGTGCTAGGAAGAAAGAGCGTGGAACGAGGAGGAGTCTAGAACACCTCAGTATGCAAGAAAAAATATGTTGGGAGGACTGTGACCTCTACATGCCCTCTGCATGTAAGAAAAATAGTCTACGTGCAAGAATAATATGCTACCAGACCTGCATGAACACTGACCCCTGCGTGCAAGAAAAATAGTCTGAGAAAAAAAGCTGCCAGACCTGCATGAAGACCACTTGTAAGAATATCAGAACTGCATGAGGCCATTGCTGTGTGTTAAGAATATCAAAACTACAAGAGGCCATTGCTGTGCGTGAGCCTACCACTATAGAGGAAGACGATTGCTGGAGAAAAACCCATTGCTGCTAGAACTCCATTCCTACATGGAAGGCATGAAATTGCTACCATAACTCCATTGCTGCATGGAAGGAGTGAAGCATGTTTTGTTGCGTGTTAGTCTGGAATGGTGAAGACCAGAGCCACAAACACTCTACTTGTGCGTGTATTCTCTGCGTGAGGAAGGGAGGGTGAAGCGTGGTTTGCTGCGTGTTAGTCTGGAATGGTGAAGACCAGAGCCACAAACCCTCTGCTTGTGCGTGTATTCTCTGCGTGAGGAAGGGAGAGTGTTCGTTGAAGTGTGCATTGAAGAAGACCCTCTGCCCTGCGTGCTGCCAAAAACCGATCAACAAATGTGGATCCAAGTATTTTTTAAAAGAAGTTTTTGTCTCATAATTTTTTTTTCTCAGGAAGTTGTGAAAATAAAGGGGTGGATGTGTGTAAATTGAAGGAAAAAAAAAAAGATAGTTTTTTTCTAATTGAAGGAAAGGAAAAAAGTTTTTTTTCAAAAGGTTTTTGCTATTTAAATTGAATTTTTTTTTGGAGAAATAAAGAAATATAAACCCTAGTTGAAGAAAAAAACTTTCTTGGAGAAATAAGGAAATATAAACCCTAGCTGAAAGACTGAAACCCTAGGAGAAGAACAAAATGGCCAAGATGTCGAATGCCGAATTCCAGGTGGAGAAATTCACCGTAAAGAGAAGTTTTGCTCTTTGGAAACTGAAGGTTAGGGATTCGCTGGTACAACAAGGGTTGCACAAGGCATTGGATGGGGCAACTAAGAAACCTACATCTATGACTGATTCTGACAAGGAGGACTTAGATGCTCAAGCTCTCAGTACCATCAGGTTATGCCTAGCGGATGAGGTTCTCTTCAACATTGTTGAAGAGAGTACAGCTTTAGGATTGTGGGAAAAACTGGAAAAACTCTATATGAAAAAGTCATTAACCAATAGAATTTATCTGAAAAGGCAGTTGTACAGTCTTCGAATGAAAGAAGGTTCAAAAGTTGTAGAACATTTGAATGTTTTTAATACAATTATATGTCAATTAACAGATATGGAAGTTAAAATTTAGGAAGAAGATAAAGCCATAACCTTGTTGTATTCTCTGCCTGAATCATGGGATCACTTCATAACTTCAATCAGCTTGAGCACTGCTGATTCTTTGAAGTTTGAATTAGTCATGGGAGCTCTCTTGTCTAAAGAAGTACGAAGAAATCCAATACTGAAATAGCTACATCAGAAGCTATGGTAGCTAGAGGACGCTCAAAGGAAAGAGAAGAAAAATAAAGGGGGTCTTCTAGATTTAAATCAAAGGGAAAGGAGTGTAAGGCAAAATTTTGGCACTGCAATAAAATTGGACACTTGAAGAAAGACTGTTGGAAACGAAAAGAATCTGATAACCCAAAGAAAGAAGCGAATCAGGTGGATTTAGGTGTGATAGACGAAGTTTTATCTGTTGAAGAATTATGTATGATAGATGAAACTCCACCTGAATGTAATGTCTCTCAGGGTTTAGAAAGCTGGTTGTTAAACTCTGGTGCTTCTCATCACATTTGTCCACACAGAAATTGGTTTACTTCATATGAAAATGTAAATGGTCGTTCTGTGTTTATGGGTAATAATGTGTCATGTCAGACTGTTGGGATGGGGAATATCAAGATTAAGATGTATGATAACACAGAGCAATGTAAACTTTGAAACGGGAACTATAAACTCAAAACGGGAACTCTGGCCCAAAAACCCCAAAAAAACATCAAAAACAGTGCTAAAAACGAAAAGTGTGTATACTGGAACGGTGTTTTTTTTTTTAGGTGCCAATTTTGAACGTGTTTTAAAAATGGCGGTGACTACGAAATTTACTACGAAATTTTCGTGCAAAATATAGCTTCAAAACGAAAGTGATGCTACTGGAATAACGTTTTTTTTTTAGGGTCAATTTTCAAACTTTTTAAAAAATGCTAATAAAACCAATTTTTTATGTCTCAAACAAAGTTAATTTTTAAGGAAAAACACATTAATGTTTCTGGTAGAATATCATTTTTCTTTCCTAAGTATAAATTTAACATGTTTTCAACCACACCATGCTAGATACAAAAGAAATTGAAAATTTTTCAACTATAAAATTAAAAAACCATGACATTATGAACAAAGTATATCACTCAATGAAATCAAAAGTCTTTATTTGTATACTGAATAAAACAGACATTATATCTCTAATTTGATATTGCATTGTAGATATTTAAACAATAATATTTATCATACTTAAGACATAATCCAACAACATAAAAATGCTTCATAACTTCTCATTTAACAACATATGGAAAACATTAATTTTATTTGAAGCTATGATGCATACATCAGTTATATAATCTGTCTTAAACAATTATTCAAAATCACTCATATTTTCTTGAACACCATCACAATTCACATCTTCAGATGAGTGACTGGATGTTGACGAAGATGTTCCATATTCTTCTCTTTCATCAACTAGTGCCCCATCTGAGTCCACATGCATGCCCAACATTCCAGGTTTCAAAAGTCTTATAGATCTACGACTGGTTTCAGCAGACTCCCATGTCAACACTATTCCTTCTGGTAACAACCTTTTCAAAATCTCTATCGTCTTGAAGCGAAGAGTTCCTCTCATTGTTAAATTGAAGTCATAAACAAGTATGTCAACATCCTCCAATTGTAATATGTCTGTGCGGCGACGATTTATATTTGTACCCTTTCTTTTTCTTTTTCCACCATTTTTTTTGTCAACTACCATCTCTGGCTTATACACACCATTGAATGGGTGTGTATTTGTGGCATACCAATGTACCTCAACACTTGTAACATCCTCATTTTCTGTAAAGACCTTTATAACTTTAGCAACCCAAAATGGATAGCCTTTGGGATCTCCATCTACTAGCACAACAATCATGCAACCCTCCTTAATATCATGTACTGAACCCCTATAAAGGTCTTCCATGGCTTCACGATGTGCACGAGATCTTCTGGAACCAATATACATCTCTCTTTCCATTGCCTGTGAAGAATTAATAATACCTTGAGTTTGTTGTTGTTCAACAATGTTTACTTCCTCTTGTTCATTCGACACATTTTGTGGCCAAATAAATGGATTTTCAAAGGTATATATTCATTGGTTGTTGTTGAAATGATATCACTTTGATTATTGAAAAATGACTCCCACCAAATTGAATCAGCAATGTCAAAGTACTCATATTTATATCTAATACATTTTTTAATTTCTTCGAGGCAATCAAAATAATTTATATCTCTATTCTGTCTGTGTGCATTCTGAACTTCACCAACTGATTGTAATAACAATATTTTTGATGCAAATATTGGATGATCTGGAATGAACTTCAAAAATTGCAAACCTGATGACAGTGCCCATTTTGTAGTAGTTGAATACTTCTTGCCCCATATTAGTGTTTTCCCATCAATTTTTTTGATATGAAATTGATGTTGGAAGCTAATTTCATCAAGTTTTTCAATGAATTTCCCCTCACCATATGATCACATAATAAATCTTCGCATGTCAACAGTTTCTTCCAACACATCAAAAGTAGGCTCTCGCATGTATGATTTCTTAATACATTCAATTAATGATGGCAAGCTTCTAGCTTCCTTCCTCCTCAATGTGACTGAAAACGACTGAACATTTGATCAATATGGTCATGACTGTGCCCAACAAGAATGAAACCAACCTTTACCTTCTGTAAAATTCTCAATTCAACAAGCATGTTTAGATATCCAAAAACAACCTGATTTTCGTTTTCACGGCAAGTGTTGTCCAATTGTAGATACAAAACTTTAGGAAGATTACCAGACCAACGAGAAAGCACATCATGAATTATGGTTATGGTCAGATTTGCATCATTATGAATATTTGGGGCTGTGAAGTACACCTTTGGCAACATTTTGCCATTGAAGACATTACAATTGACCAAGTGATACTAAATAAAATTTTCCTCCTATAAATTTTTGGGTGTGCAAACAAAATGTGGTAAAAGTGTTTTTTTCTGGTCCATACCATCAATTATCAAACCCAAATATTTATTTAGATTATCATAACACTTCTTTCGATGCTTGTACAACGTTTTCCCTTCATTTGTTTGTTGTTCATGATGCTCCTGAAGTTCTTTGACAATTGAATCTACACAACATAAAAGAAAGCCATTAAGAAATATGCTTTCATACTTGATGAATATACAATCTTAAAAGTTAAAGTTATGAATGCCTACCTCTTTCTGACCCTTCACATTTGTCCCTTTTTTATTTAAGAGAAGCACATGTACTACAAATCCCCATGCTTGTCTTCTTAGGAATGCGGACATTGTTGAATTCTTTCTTCCATATCTTCACAAAATATTGATATGTAATAAACCATCCATGTCCCTCAGCACCTTCTGCATATTCTTTGTATAAGTTGTAGATTTCGCGTCTAGAAAAATTATCTGGAATATGTATTGTCTCTCTATTTGGCATACACTCTCCATGCTTTGAAAAGAAATGTTTCATCGATGACATTGCAGTGTTTGATAATGGCCCAAACTATCTTTTATGATGTATTTTAGAATAAAATGTGGGATCCTTTTCCAAATTTTCTTGATTCTCGAGAGACGAAAATTCCCAATCGAATGAAAAATTTTGAAAGCTTTTCTACAGATAAATAAAGTCTTAATATGATAATCATAACCTGACAATGTAGATTGCATGCACCCAAATAAATATGAATTTTGCATGCTTTTATTCATTGACAAATATCTCTTCCTGCTCTCAAATGCAAATTTGAAATCTATATGTTTCAAGCAATATTTTTGGCAACACTCACTTGAAATGAGTGCGCTGATAGAACTTCTCCTCGTCAGATATTCTGCTCTACCCCTTCTATAACTAGAACATCTTGCATTGATACGTAAAGGGCTGCTCCTGCTCCTCGATACAATATTTCTTGGCAACATCTCCATCATTAGATCATCATTTGTATAAGGATTTTTATCATCATTAAGAGGAATGTTATCCACACTATGATCAACTGTGCTTTTCAAATACTGACTTGGAGGATATTCTTCATCTTCCCCTTCTTCAGTGCTACTGTCATAGTCCATAGAATTCAGACTCAAAGGAAATTTTGACTCGATGTTTATTGGATATTCTTCCTCATGTGCATTTTCAGTGCTGCTCTCACGGTCCATAGAATTAGGACTAAGTGTATCATCTTGTCTTACATCACTGCTACCTTTATACTCATTAGAATTAGGACTAAGTGCATCATCATGTCCTTCATCACTGCTTCTCTGATAGTCCTTAGAATCAGGACCAAGAGGACATTGTGATACTCCATTCTTTTGAAATTCTTCAGCGCGGTCTTCATCACTGTTTCTCTCATAGTCCTTAGAATTAGGACTAAGTGGACAACGTGACACTCCATTATTTTGAATTTCATCATCCCGCTCTTCATCACTACTGCTGTCATAGTCCTTAGAATTAGGACTAACTAGCCACCGTCACACTCCATACTTTTGAAATTCATCATCCCACTCTTCATCAAAGTTGCTTTCATAGTCCTTAGGATTAGGACTAACTAGACACCATGGAATTCCATACTTTTGAAATTCATCATCCTTCTCTTCATTAAAGCTACTCTCATAGTCCTTAGAATTAGGACTAACTGGACACCGTGACACTCCATACTTTTGAAATTCATCATCATGCACTTCATCGCTACTGCTCTCATAGTCCTTAGAATTAGGATTAAGTGGACACTTTGACACTCCATTCTTTTCAAATTCGTTATCATGCTCTTCGTCACTGCTACTCTCATAGTCCTTAGAATTAGGACTGAATGGACACCATGACACTCCATTCTTTTGAACTTCACCATCTTTCTCTTCATCACTATTGTTTTCATAGTCCATAGAATCAGGACTAAGTGGACACCATGACACTCCATTCTTTTGAAATTTGTCATCAAGCTCATCATCACTACTGCTTTCATAGTCCTTCGAATTCGGACAAAGTGGAATATATGACTCTTTATTTATTTGAAATTCTCCATCCCCTATTTCATCAATGCTACTCTCGTAGTCCTTAGGATCAGGACTAAGTGGAAGAATTGACTTTCTATTCATAGTGGAAGAATTCCCGCTATATTCATCCATATGAATAGAGTTGTTACGCGATGAAGATGTTGATGTTGTATAAAGCAAAATTTCACTATCAGGACAATCCATCCCTTTCAAATAGAAGATGTTGAATGATACAAATGGAGAGTCTCCTAAAGATATTATATAGCTTAGAGAATAAAATTTTCCCTCCAAAAATTCTCCCCCCCAAAATGTTTCGCGAAAATATTTCCCTCCTAAAAGTTTGTGAGATTTTTTTCTCTTCATTATTTTATTCTACAATTTAATGAAAAATGTAAACTAAATTTTTTTATGAAATAAATCATTAAAGTTAAAATTGTAAACTACAACTTCTACCTAAATTATTTTAATAGTCAAAGTATATAATATTTACTAAACAATTGAATGTTCTTTTTTAATTTTTATAATACATTCTGAAACAAATTAATCCCACATTCACCCTGTTGTAAAACAATTCCATAATATTCGCTTTATCATATTTTCCTTCATCGCCATTAAAAAATTAACATGTTAAATTTTTTTAAAACTAATTAATCCCGCATTTATCGTACAGTAAAACATCTCTGTAATTTCACCTATATACTAAATTCCATTATCACTATTACTCATATTACATCAAGGTTTTCTGAGGTTCGTTGAAAGACTTGGAGAGAATTTGTAGAGTAGCTACATTGCTATCAACAACATATTCAATGAAGAATTCTCACAATTGAAAGGTCAGTTAAATTTTTTTCTTTGAAAATTTTCATATTAAATTAGTTTAATGAAGTAGTTTTTTTTTTTAATTAATACTTTTTGTCAGCCAAATTAACCAATACTTTCGTCATGAGCATGGTGGGCCCAGTAAAGCTGGGCACCCCCACGTGCCACCTCGGCGGCCGACTATCCACAACCCATCCCCATCGCTCTCACTCCCCACCCTCACCCCACTGGCCTCTACCCCAACCTCACGCACCCCATCCCCACACCCCACCCACCGCCTCACTCCCCCACTCCACGCCGCCCCACAACCCCCCTTATCCCTCCCACTCGCATCTCCCCACCTGCCTTCCCCAACCCCTCACCACCCCTCCACACCTCGGCCCTTCCTTGGCACCCCCACCCTCACCCACGCGCCCCATCCCGCACTCCCACCCCTCACGCCCCTACCACCTGCTGCTATAGACATATTTGGCCACTACAACCCCAATCTTATATGTCCATAAACCAAGGGATTCTAAGTCCCTAAAAGTGTTGTTTCATACCCTAAAGGAACAAGGTCAGCTGATTACATCATCTCCTAGAATTTATCCATGAAAAACTACTCAGAACTGGTCAAAACTGGACCATCTCACCTGCTCCATGGTCAAAGTGTGATGCATCCCACCTAATGCACATGGGGGGTGCGATGCATATTGAAAAGCCCTTCTATGGGGTGCGATGGGTGAGAGTAGACAAATGGCAGAGGCAGTTTGCAAGGTGGATGATCATGGAGTCTTCCAGAAACTTCTCTTGTGACACTTGCCTCTCTGAATTTGCCCAGGGATGAGTAAGAGGTCATGAAATCTCCAAGTGGAATTGAGAACTATCATAGAAATGACACTAATCAAAAACCCAGAAGCTGACTCACCCACCTGCAAACATCTATATATGGATCCCTCATCCTAGAGATCCAGAGGCTGAAATCTTGTATTTTGTAAGGAAGTGTTGTTGGTTTCTTTGTGGAACATCATAGTGTTGGGTGATCTAAGATTTTCATGAGGTGAAGAAGGGCTTTCATGTTGGGAGGATGATGTTGGGTCAGATCAATGGGTTGTAATTCTCTCTTCTACTCTTTCTATCAATAAAGTTATCCGAGTTTTCCTCCACATTCTTGTATGTTTGAGTTGATATATGCATCTTGTGTGGTCAATATATATCTGGTCCTATATTGTTTATGATCATATATCTCTATGCTTTGATGGTATTATGCTGCTTTGACTTTACAGGTGCTCCTTGAAGCGGGGTAAGCACGCAAGCAACGGCAAAGATCTGTCAGAGGGGAGAGGAAACAAGCAAGGAGCCAAGCGAAAGACTGAGGTTGGTACTCTCTGCTTCTCTCCCAACTACTTCTCATAAAGGAAAATGAAAGTAACTTTAGTTTGTTTGTTTCTAAGATAGCTACCCATCTTAGTGGGACTAGCATCTCTGAATGGACACTAGATTTCCCGATAACAATGTCATCCCGTCATGAGTGAATTGTAGGTACAATGAGAGACGATGAATGTGATGAAGAAGGAGCACACATGTTAGAAGACATACTTGCAGCTGGACAAATGAACAAAGCACATCAAGTAGCAAGCTAAATGAACACATGCATGGAACCATCTTGCAATAAAAAGACCATTGAAGACCCCGCAGTGTCAAGCCATGTGGAGGAGAAGACAAAGCACACCTGAGAGTACATCCATTGCTTAGCAGCTTAGTAGCTTGACATGGACACCACAACCAACCAGTACATGTCAGCAGTGTCATGTCAAGTTGTGTCATGAGTTGTCAAGGCCACATTACCACTATGGGCCATAATTGTTGTAACTGAATGTAATTTAAAGCGAAAGTCTAATGGATGCACACAAGAAGTTGAAGAGTCATGTCAATTAAAAATTCATAGGAAGTTCAACGGTCATGAGGGTAGTCCAAGAGTCACAAGGGTCAAGCATCACCCTTGGCTATATATACCCCTCCCATTGTATGAGCAAGGACTTTTCACCTTGGCTCCTCCCATGAATCATAAAGAGTTTTCAATCAGTTCTTTGAGGAGCAAGGAATGGCTCCAATGTCCCACTACTGAGACTAGTGATGTACGTTGTACAGATGTGTCTTGGGACTTTTTCTTAATTTAGAAGCCTGTTAAGGCCAACACATTTTCACGCATGTTTTGTAGATGTTTGTAATACTCCTCTTTAAATATTTGTAATGCATGTCTAGTTTACCTGTACTAAGATAGTTGAACTAATTTGGTTGTTTTAGTACTTACATTGTTGAAGATGTGTTATGTTTTTTATCATCGTTGTCTCATTCCTATGGACTACTCCACGGGATACTAGATAGACCACCTTTGTGTATTGGCTATCATCGTTGTCACATCCTTGTGGACTACTTCGTGGAATACTCGACAGACAATATTTGTTTGCTTGTTATAACAACTATCACATCTATGTGGACTACTTCGTTGGGTAGTGTACATGTTGTCAACTTCACTTCAGTTTTAACGAATGCCACATCCACTGTGCACTATTCTGTTGGGTGTTGGACAAACCTTTATGGTTCACATCTCTTCCTAGGTGGTAATACTACTTCTCACTTTACTCTTCCCTTTTGTAGTAAGAGAACCTTGACACAATTACATTACACACTCACCAGGCACACATACCTTCTTGTTTGAAGATACCAGTGTAACACTCTCATGTGCTACAACTAGAGCCAAGGGACATCTCTAAGTAAATGGAAATCGTGAATTCAAACCGGATGGGACTCCTACACAAAATGGTGTGAGGTCTAGTTGGGACTTCACATCGGGGAGATCCCCTTGGTTGATGGATTTCCAACATAGTCAAAAAAATGGTGCTAGAAGGAGGGCTAAGATGACATGTTGCGCTCGTAGAGTCTAGTTTGAATATCTTATTTTAAAATGGCTCTTCTCGAAATCATAATCCTGGGATGTTTTTCCAAAGAGCTTAATTGTACCATCCTTGTCGAACTCATTCTTGACCTATCTGAACTTATGTTTGATGTTGAGGGTGACTCAACTTTTCGTGAACATCTCTTTGAAGTTATTTGTCTTTGTTTGTGTAACAAAGTAAAGTCTAAAGATGTCATGGCTAGATTACTCACCCTCAAATTTGAAGGTCGCGTTAATAAATGGTGTCATACATTACCCGTTGCTTCTATCCATTCACTCGCTCAGCTTGCCAAGATGCTGTGTAAATATTTCGATTAGTACAACCTCCAAGATGTTTGTAAAATAATCTTTTGTTTAAGAATGAAGCTTGATGAATTAGTTGAGGACTTTTCTTAGTGGTTCCTTCACCTCTGTTGCCAAATTCCTGACCAATTTTTCATCTCGGATTTCGCAAGACAAGATTTTAAATGCTTGGTTCATGTTTCCCAATACAGTGAACCTCCTATCTTCCCTTTCTCCCTAACTCTTTCGAATCGTGAGGCACCTCAGATTATAGAGGAGGAGCCCAGTACCCCATTTGTTCCTTGTCTTCCTCCTTTTTTGGTCCCAATGTGGGTACCCCCTTACGGTGATCATGAAGTTGATAAATCTACTCAACATGTCCCCAACTCACCTTCTTGTTCATCCCCCACTTCAATGGAGGAAATTCCGGAATGGATCGGGAAGCCTATAGCGAAGACTCACTCTTCCATTCTACAAAAGGACATCATCGTTCATAACTCAAGTCTTGAATATGATCTACATCTCTGCCATCCTCTATCATCTACAAGCGATGACTCCTTGTACCATGACTTGCTTGATCAATATGCTTCATCAGCCAGTGGTTCACATTCTCTTGATTCTCAAGATGAGAGCTCAAATTGCGATCAGGCACAAGGCAATCACATTACACAAGTAGAGGAGCAGAAAGGTGAGGACATTATCAATCTTCCCTCTCTATTTTAAAATTGTCTACATTAAAACAATGAGCTTCCATTCTTGAATGATTCTCAATCTACTAATCTTGGTGCAACATATTGTACAATCAATTCTTTCGATCAACCCCCAGTCTTGGGTAGTCATCACTCCCATTCTTCCATATGTTGTGAAAAACACCCAAGCACATCATGTGATCTTCCGTTTTATCATGAAGACTCTAACCTAGATCTAGAATGCGCTCTAGTCAAAGAAGACGTCCATATCGTAACTTCATCTTCACCTCACTTTCGCTTGTGTCATTTCATTCGCAACACATCTACATGCAGCAGAGATACTCCAAGTTTTCTTGCTTCTACATCCAATGATTTATCTCCTCAATTGAAACAAGGTGATGAGACTGTCCATGATAATATTGAAAATAGTATAATCATATATCATCCTTCCCATTCCCCATCATCCCTTCTTTTGCATGAAGACAACTCGTCAAATCAACTTGCTCAGGCAAGTTCACCAATTCGTTTAACTTCAGACATACCATCAAAAGATCCTCTTCAATTAAGTAATCTAATTATTGTTGAAGCTGAAAAATCTAATGAAATTTGTGACAGAGATGGCTACCATTTGAAGAGAAGTTTTGAAATTAGAAACAACAACCACCCTCAACCCATGCATGATCTGGTTCAAGTTTCAAAATGTGATTCTACAGTTCTAGAAAGTTTTGGGGCATGCCAGGGAGTCGAGGCACTTCAACATTGTTGATTGTTATGTTAGGACTTTATGACTCTAGTAAGCCCCCCGAACCAAATCAAATATAGTTTCTCACGCACAATCTGTCTATCTGCATGGTTTCATTCGGTGTGGATACCCGTGTAATAAATGTTAGATATTCTAGGTGTGATCTTTCAAATTTTCAAAATTTCATGTATGGCCAAATTCACGAATTTGTTATAGCTCATTTGTCTTCATGCAAATCTCTTATGTCAAACTCAGGTTGGGAATATTCATCTCTCATAAATTCATGGAATTGTGAAGTTGATAATATCAAAGACTATCTTTGATTGCAATGATACTTATTGAATTTTTCTCTTCATGGTCAACTCCTTAGCCTTCTTGTGAACCTTGCACAACAAATTTGTCTATCATATCTAGCTCACAGCGAACTTGGTTCCATTATTCAGAGCATTGGCAAGATTATTCAAATGGATTTTTCTTTGTTCATTGCAAACTAAGAATCTGAAGTCTCAACTAGTTCATCTTATCATTGCTCTGTCTTGGGTGACTGTCATTTGGCTTATGATTTTCCCATCAACACATCTGATGACAGGTTCTTTGTGCTCTCTGATCTTCATTTTTTAACATCTCTCTCTTCAAATTTCCATCAAGCAAGTGAGGTACTTCAACCTTTGTTGATGGTTAAGGAAGGTCCTCACCTTCTTGGCATGACCACCAAGGATGATAAGATTTTTTTTCTTTACAAGATTCCCAGTGCGATCCCATCTCTCCAATTGAAATATAATTTTTCATATATCACAAGGCTTTCTAGACAACCATTATGAATTTTACGATCCAATCACTAAATGGTTGAAAAAATCTTATTTTGAAAGCTCTGTTGCAAGCAACAAGTTTCAATCATTCCTCACGCTTGCTAAGAAGTTCGATGTAGACATGGACGCACCTGTAAGAAGCTTTTGAGGTTTGTTAAAAAACTATATCCATCAAAGAGGTAAGCATTTTCATTGGGTAAAAGTAGTGGTTGTGACACGTATTTCTACCCACGGGCAAGACCTTCCTTCCCATGTGCAAGTTTTTCAAGTTTTTGAATTTTTTGTTGCACATCATTATTTATTTGTTTTAATCGTTTGTATGTTTTTGGATGCGGGTTGAGTATGACTATGGTAGCTTCACTGGGAATTTCATTACACATAACCCCAACTATATAGTTGTTAGCATAGGAGTAGGATTAGTTTCATCTTAGTTTTCCTTGCACTCATTGCCGATAGTTTTTTCTAGTTTTCTTATTCTAGTTTTACATCCTGTTCACTTTAGTCATTGTGTTCTCTTGTCATTTGATTTTGTTTCCTGGTTTTGTGTCTTCTTTCCTTTTACTTTGTTTTATTCCTTTTTTAGTTTTCCTTTTGTTTTCACTACACGAATAACTATTGTGCCTGGACTTGCGTCCTATCTTCTAAATGCGTATGTGGCTGAAGTTTAAAAAGTATTGTGACACTGCAGCCCTTGGTCAGTCTTGTGTCTATCTTCCTTGTGTTTGGTTGTAACGTATGGCCAATGAAGTCTTGATGGAACATAAAATCTATATGTAAGGAGAGTTTTGATCCAACCATGAACCTATGTCCATTCTGGAAACCTCATGCGTGTACTCAGTTTTCGGCTTTGGTGTGTTCAAGCTTATCCAACTAGTAGAAACAAAGAAGGGGAAAATATAAACGAGAAAACTTGAATAAGAGGCCTTTACATGCTTCTCTAAAGGAACAACCTCTCCTTCTCTCAATAAGTTAGGATCTCTCTTCTGTCCCAAAAATAAATAAGTGCATATGCACAGTTCTCTTTTTAAAAATAATAAAGGTGAAAGAAGAGAAAGGCTCCCTACGCTGAGAGGTGAAGTAGGAAACCCCATAGGGGTATTGTCCAAGCTCGCTGGTAGTGGAGCAATGCTTGTGTTCCTACGTGACTCCATCGAGGTGTTGTCCAGGCCTGCTGCCACTAGAGCAACACCATAGATGAAAAACTATACTATGAAAATCTTAAGCTCGCGAGCTAAACTACCCTTCCCAGTTTGAAACATTGTGATTTAGTTGAATCTTGTGTTGTGCTCAATTGATTTGGTACAAGGTGAACCATGTATGTCTATGGGGTAAGTGTGAAAGCGGAAGTAATCTCCCTAATGAATCAATAATCCCTAATGGACCAAGGCCCTACATTGAACGAACCAAGACATAGAATCTAGAATTCAACCAGTGTGTCCCCAAGTGTTGTAGCGGTTGTAACACCCTCGAAACAGTTTTCATGTACTCAAATTTCAGAGCCTAATGTTGATCATGTGTTCAATTATTCCTTATTCACTTATTGGTAAGTTGATGATCTCAAACTCCCCTTTCCGATCTTAAGAGTTGTTCATGCTTTCATCTTTCTACGGTATGTGTCATCTTTGGGGATGGAGATTATCTCTTGATGTGAAAATGAAGTTTTTCTTGCTTCAAGGGGAAATCTGCCTAGCCTCCTTTAGCATTCAAAATTGCGCAGTGGTTTCCTCCAGTGTCCTTCCCTCAGTTGGAACCCACTAGTAGAAACGAAGAAGGGGAAAATATAAATGAGAAAAATTGAATCAGAGCTCTTTACATGCTTCTCTGAAGGAACAATCTCTCCTTCTCTCAATAAGTTAGGATCCCTCTTCTGCCCCAAAAATAAATAAGTGCATATGCACAGTTCTCTTTTTTTAAAATAATAAAGATGAAAGAAGAGAAAGGCTCCCTACGCTGAGAGGTGAAGTAGGAAACTCCACAGGGGTACTGTCCAGGATTGCTGGTAGTGGAGCAATGCTTGTGTTCCTACGTGAATCCATAGAGGTATTGTCCAGGACTACTACTACTAGAGCAACACCATAGATGAAAAACTATACTATGAAAATCTTAAGCTTGTGAGCTAAACTACCCTTCCCAATTCGAAACATTTTGATTTAGTTGAATCTTGTGTTGTGCTCAATTGATTTGGTATAAGGCGAACCATGTATGTCCATGGGGTAAGTGTGGAATTCGAAGTAATCTCCATGATGAATCAATAATCCCTAATGGAACAAGGCCTTACATTGAACGAACCAATACATAGAAGCTCGAATTCAATCAGTGTGTCCCCAAGTGTTATAGCAGTTGTAACACCCTCCAAACAATTTTCATATACTCAAATTTTGGAGCCTAATGTGGATCATGCAATCAATTATTCCTTATTCACTTATTGGTAAGTTGATGATCTCAAACTCCCCTTTTCGATCTTAAGATTTTTTCATGCTTTCATCTTTCTATGGTATGTGTCATATTTGGGGATGGGGATTATTGTTTGTTGTGAAAAATGAAGTTTTTTTTGCTTCAAGGGGAAACCTGCCTAGCCTCCCTTAGCATTCAAAATTGCACAGTGGTTTCCTCCAATGTCCTTCTCTCAGCTGGAACCCACTATCTCCAGAAACTATGCAGTTTTGTCGCTCAACTACCTAGTCTGCCTTGCATCCTAAAACTATGCAAATGTGTCCTCCCTATTATCACTCAGATTTTCCCAAAAGTTGTAAGAAGGGGAAAGGGGTCCGAGGTAACTACAAACCAATCTTTTAGATACAGAATCTAGCCAATCTGTATCCAGAGAGGGCTCTCTCTTTAAGTTTTAGCTTTGTTTTGAAAGATATTAGGCTAGTTATGAAGTTTAGGAGTTTGTTTGAATTTGTGTGGTGAGATTCAATAGCAAAGGGGTAAGGCTAAGTAGTTTAGGCCATTGGGAAAATGGAGTCAAAGAAGATGGCTTAACTGGACTTGGTTTTTTTGACAAAGGATGGTTTCACAGGGCAAGATGGTCAAATAGGGAACAAATCAAAACTTGGAATTGATGGAATGGTATCAAAATGGGTGAAGGGAAGTTAAGAATCCTTCAACCTATTTCAAGAGGGAACTTGGATGATTACTGATAAAGAGTAGTTAAGTATTCTTTAACAAATAATTAAAATGAAAGAACCAGGAAACAAGAGCAATTAAGATTTCACTGTTTATTCTAATTCAGAAGAAAACATAGAAGATAATAATGATTGAAAACAGAGTGCACTCAAGCATATTCTGATTTAATATTTTTTGTTTATCATTCAGGTATGAAACACAGATGATATAAGAAACAAGGAAAACTTTAAAACACAAGGTATACCGGTGTTTGTTTCAAGAATTATGTGAAAAGTCCTTTGCTTCAATTCTTCATCCAGCAAACCATACAAAGTTGGTCCAATCAGCACTTTATTCCAAAATAATCAAAATTATAGCAATGTCTAGGAATCCACCCTCCATACTCCAATTGAGGGGGTATTTATACAAAAATTTTACAGAAAATATCTCATAACAGAGTGAAATATATTATAGGATGACTCACGATAAGTTACAATAAAATAGAGACAACTAGTCTCGAAGATAGGAGAAAGGTAAATTGATCTTGTGTTGTTCCTTTTCTTGTTGAATGTGCTGGAGGTAGGCCCTATTATTTGGCTTGTTGTTGTCTTCTTTAGTAACTCTGTGTTGGCTGCTCTGTTTTGACCGATACTCTTTACCTGTTCTGATACACTTCGACCTATTTGACCCCTTTACTAAAATTTACATTTTACCAAGAGTAAATTTACAAAATTTCCAACATATCTTCCCACCATTTTTGCTCTGGCAATCTGTGTTTCTGAATCTTCCTCAGAGTCTCATCAGTTTCTGTATATCTGAAAAAGGTAGGCTGGATTTGGAACAAGTGTTTTATCTCATGCTCAACATAGAATAAGTTCTCTAAGTTGTCATAGAGAACTTGTTGATGAACTAGCTTGATCTCCAACATACTTATTCAATTTATTTACATAATCTATGTGCTTCATTAATCGGTCATTAATCACTAAAGGACTTGGTATCCCTTTATCCTACAAAATGGTAAACTTCTCCATGAAAGAATTAATTTCTACCTGCATATCTTGACATCTTCTCTCTAAATTCTGCATCAAAGTTTTCTTGGTTAGCACCCTTTTGATTTCCAAAATAGTGTCTGTCTTGTCTGGGATGCCAAGTTCTTCTAGTTGTTCCTTATTTCTGTTATTCAAAAAATGTATAAGCCGGTTGGCTTGTTCAGGCATCTGTCCTAACAAAGCTCTTGTCTTTTTCATTTCTCCATGTGCTACTTTCATTAAGTCAATCTGCTCATAGATCACTTGGATGGATGGCCAAACACTATTTATGGATTGAGTGATGTTGGCCCACAGGATTTTCTTGATTTCTGTCAGAGGCTTGTCAAAAGTGAGATATTTTTCTAGTGTTTTCACTTTATTCTCTAATGCTTTAATCTCCCTTGTTTTTTCGCAACACTTATTTTGGAGATATCATAATTTTTTTCTACCTTGGCCAATTGTTCTTTTACATGTTTCAATTCTGACACTTGTAGCCTCATGTCTTCCATTTCCTTTATCAGTTCTTTTGTGCTCAAATTGGCACTGCTGCTTGGTGTTGTTCCTGCTGTTGATGTACCTGTGACCACCTTTGTTGTGGCTGCTGGGATATTTGGAGCTAATGTAGTTCCAAGTGTAGAAGGGACTATTGTTGAGACTATGGGAATTACATTAGGAGGCCGAGAGGTCGACTCTCCTTGTCTGTCCTTCAGTGCTTTCTCTAATGCCTGCTCTGTATCATTTAATCTTTCATTGAGTTTCAAGAGGATATCCTTCATCTCTTCATCAGATTTCTGCTTTATAACCTCAGCAGTCTGTGGATGTCTTGAAGGAGGTAGCTTCAGCTGTTTCCTCAGGGACAACAATGTCTTCTTCTTTTTTCTTGATTAGTGCTTCTACCCCTTTCACATCTTTGGGATCATGTCCAAATCCAATGATGATTTCTTCTAATGATTTTATTCTATTATCCTTGGCCAGGGAAGAGGATTTCTCCAAGTTTAACTAGGCAGTGGTATTATCTAAATAATTTTATAGCTTGTGAGCCATTAATGCTTTACTGGTTAAGGTTGAGTATACCATTTCTCTAGTTTGATTTTGGAGTTCAATCTGATCTAAAGGATTAATATATTTTTCCAAGACTTCCAGATTTGTCCTGATATAGTCTGATGTTGTTTGAGGCTGCTGAACCTTTAGCTTGAAGTAGCTCATTATCATTTTTCCTTCTTGAATGTCATAGGCTGACATCAATCTCTGTTGGTTTGTGGGGGCCATTTTCAGATACTGATTGTAAATTTGGAGTCTTACTGGATCATTTTTGGCCTTTATTTCTGTGAATGTCCTTTTTATATCTAAGGCCTCTTTACTTTGTGGTCTGGTGGAGGACACTTTTGCACTGTGTTGTCTTTCTAGCTCCTGCCTCTGTGAGCTAGTGGATGTTCTTCCCACTGGGGAAGTCTGCTGGCTAACTACCCTTTCTACTCTTTGACTGTTTGTAGTTTCTTAAATAATTTCCTCTCCTGACAGAGGATTTAATCTTTGCCTCTTTGTCCCAGGCTGTCTTGTAGGTCCACTGGTGGGGGGAGTGGTTTCCCTATCCCTCTTCTTGTTTCTTTCCTCATTTAGAGGAGTTTGAAACATTGGAATTTCTGCCACTTTGATTTGGGCTGGAGGAGTTGGCACTTGACCTTGTTCTTTGTAAACTCCAGGTTGATCTATCATTATATGTTGTTCTATGGTCTCTATTTCCTTACCTTTGGATGATCCTGTGGCTAGTATGTTGACTTCATGTGGAGGTTGTTGAGAATTTCCAGTAGTGGATGTACTAGTTGTTGATAACTTGAATGGTACCTGCCCAAAAGAGTCCAAGTCAAGGGTTTTCTCAAGTTTTCTTATAGCATTTTCCATATTGACTTGCTCACTAACCTCTTCTACTATGGTTCCCTCTATCCATTCATCCAAGTTTGCAAACTGCTCAATTTCTGGGATCCTATGATGTATATAAGCTGACATCCTATTCTTTGTCCTTCTGTCACATATAAAACTATTGGGGTCATATGGTACCCACCTAAAACTTTTTCTTAATCTAAGGTGGTCTTCTAAAATCTTTTCAGCATCTTTCCATGCATCCCTAGAGTTGATGACAAAAGGGTCTAGTTGGTTCTTAATTCTTAGCTGAGCTTTCTTCTTTGAACTGCAAAAATGGACTAAGTTTGCATTTATGATATGCCTGAAATACTCCAATGCAAATAGTCTCATGGGAACATACTTGGGTAACTTAAAAGGACTAAGTTCACACCCATACATCTTGATTTCAGTGTAATTTTTGTATAGGTACCAGTCACTTACCTTGTACTGCTTGGAGAGCTGGAGAATTTTCTTCATGTCACCATTAATCCTAGGAGGGAAAACTCCTATCAACGGAGAGGTTGCTGGATGTACAAATAAGTCAATGAAATCATTATAAGTGTAAGGGGACTCAATGGTATTATGAAAGATTGAACTCCAAAAGATGACAGACCTAGGATTTCCTTTGGTGTCCAGTTTATTGATAGGGAATGGAAAGTTATCTGGCTGGTGATATAACATGAGATGGTATATGAAAGAGGTATATTTTAAAACTCCTTCCCTTTCCAAGTTCTGGAATTGATCATGGATCTTGTTGGCAATGTAGGTAGCATAGTCATATCTGACAGCAGGGGGTTGTCCTAGAGTAAAGATTGATAATAAGACCAGGGTGATATCATCCACATATTCACTAGAATTAAACCCCAGAATCAGGGCTATCATATCAATAATGAGTCTTCTAGTTTCAGTGAAGAAGGTCTGCAGATAAGGAGGTGGACCTTTGGGCTGGTACTTTGGTTGCATGAAGGTCTGAGCAATACGGCTAATTTCTGATTAAGATAACTGAGATGTTTTTTCAAGTAAATATCCCATGGAAATAGGAGTGAGGGGCTGACTAGAGTGGAATTGCAACATTTCATTGATGGATTTAACAGCTATCGGAAAAAGGACAGTTTGGTATGGGGACATGATAGCTCTATGGTTGGGATCATAATTAGCACAACAATGATGAATTATCTCTGGGAAAACATGGATTGATGGGAGGAAATATATGGGAAGGTTAGATTCCCACAGTCCAAAAATGTCAGACTTATTTAGATAACTATCTCTGATTTGACAGAAAAACTTAAGATGGTTACCATCACCAGATAGGTCTTTTATCTAGAAATCTTTATTAGCCAGTGGTAGATAATCTAAGTCTTTGTGAGGAGCATTCATGGGTGCGGCATTTAGGGCTACAGGGGTTTCCATCATTGGTTCTTGTGGATTCAAAGATGGAATTGGGGGAAATTCTGTGAAAAATAGGCAAGACAATAGGTTGGGAGTTTTGTATGGCCAATACAAACGTGGAATAGACTTTAATTTTGCTGTTTCTTGTAGAATTTTAAGTAAAAAACCAAAATTACAGGGTTTCAGTGCAACTTGGATAAATACCTATTATCAAGATGGTGAATGTTGCCAAGATGGAAAGATGACAGGTTCTGGGCGGTGTCGCTGCAAGGTTCTTAACCAGTTGGTGGTCTGAAAGCTCGAACAGTTGACTGGGACGTTATTTTGCATGGGAGCACAGTTTGCAACGTATGACAGTGAAAATGACATTTTTTTCGTTTTATTTAAAAAAGATAAGGTTGGCAAGTTTTTTTGGATTTATCGGGAAAATGACGCAAGCGGTGATGTGACATTTTTTCATTTTGTGGAGGGTGGTAAGTGGTAAGCAATCGCATCGCTTTTGAGGTTGAGCAGTTTTTGGCCGGGGGCGAACGAGCATATGGACTACGCGAAGCGTGGCGAAGGTCCGGGCAGAAAACCGCCTGGTGAT
The DNA here is from genome assembly GCA_000404065.3 of Pinus taeda. Lineage (NCBI taxonomy): Eukaryota > Viridiplantae > Streptophyta > Pinopsida > Pinales > Pinaceae > Pinus > Pinus taeda. The sequence continues at coordinate 145,428 of APFE031440760.1, forward strand.
CGCGAGTTAAAGCACGGTCACCAGGGGGGCGCGATATCATCGTCAACCGTTGGATGAAAAGGGAGTGATCAGACGGTGGATGGGTGTTGGAGACGACGGAACTTTATTTGTGCGGGCCCGATACATTAAATATGTTAATAACTATATCAGGGTGATTTATGGATGGCGAGGATGGTTATTAATTAACCTAGGGGGTTAATTAATCCCGTATTTTGTGGAGCGGGGGGAATTAGGTTCTTAATGAATTAAAGATTAATTCATTAATCCTTTTTAAACTATGACTATGGTCGTATTCAACCGGGGCAGAATATATAAAATGTCGGGGTTTTATATATAGTTAAATAATACGGGAAGGGGAATATTTTTTTGGGATTTATATAATATGTGTGTTAATCGTTAATATGGCTATGAAGTGACAAAGCGCCAAGTTAAAATATTTCACATATATATTTAAACTTAGGCTAAAGATAAAAAGGGATTTTTTAAGTGATATTGTGTATTTTCCTAAGTAAAATAGGAATCTTACTTAGGAAATGGGTTTATGAAATCAAATGAATGGTCTATAGATGATTCTAAGTACTTAGGCTTCTAAATCATTGGACCGAGGGTCCGGTCCCTCCAAAAGTCAGAGAAATGCTCTGAGCCCCTTTGATTTTCAAATACCTTCATACTTTAGGGGGAATTAGTGAAATCTTTAGGAAAAAATGTGCATGGAAGTTAGTTATTTGACCTTGTCTTGCTTGAACTGCATCAAGTATAATGTATGTCTTTCACTTGTGATAAAAGTAAAATTTAACACATTTAGAGACATGATCCATCACAAGTATCATTTTGCAACACCATCTACCTACCCTACCTACTTTAGCATGACATTTTTTCTTCTTTATTTGGGTGCACTTAGACTGGAAAACCCTTATCAACTTTTCTTTTCTTTTCATAGCAAGCCTACCTACTTATTACGTCCAAGGGCTCAGATTACACTGTTGAGCTCCTTATTTACTCTACCTATCTACTTATCTACCAAGTTTACACCGTTTGGTCAAATTTTTATTCTCTATCTCTAAAGCATGAAATTCAAATATGAATAAGCCAAGTTTAAACTATTTGACTCTTCATCAATTGTGGCATGAGTAACAAGCTGCACACAATTGCTTATTACTGAAAATGAAATAGTAGTGGCATTTGGACTTGCACACTTTCCTGGTCTATTTTTTTTTGGGGTTCATTTTTCTCATTTTTTTTTACCATCTTATTCTTTTTACCCTTTGATTTTTCTTTTAGGGTATACCCTCTTTACATTTTTAAAAATTTTTATTTTTTGACAATATGAAAAACCTTTACAACAATAAAAGGTATGAACATATTACAAATCTCATTAAGTCAATCATGAAATATGATACCTATTGGTATAGGAGCATAACACTCCCAGTGCCTCATTTCGCATCAGTGCATTGCATCTTGAAACTGTATAGTGTTGTCCCTCATCTACTCAGTCTGCCTTGCATCCTAAAATTGTGCATATGTGTACTCCCAAGGACTTATCCTGCTACAGTCACTACCCACTAAAACTACATAGATGTGTCTCTTAGTGATCACAAGAAGGATGACATGCTAGAGGACTCTCAAGGAGATGAGGAGGAAGAAAAGAAGACCAAGGAACCCAAGGTATGATAGAAGATCGGGACTGTATGAAGACTCCATCTAATGCACAACCCTTGGAGGGTAGGTATGAAAAGCAAAGCACATATTTTAAAATACATCTCTTTTTGTAGCTTGAAGGACTTCTTATCATTGTCATATCATTTTTTCTTCAATGACATGCATGGTTGCAAGTAGTGAAAGAAATTCCATGTGTTTCATTTATGTGTCGTGCTCCCTTTTACTTGTTTAACCAACTGTCATCTTTTGGCATGTTGAATGATTTTTCATCCTTGCAATATTGTTTTAGTGATTTCGAAGGTTTTTCTTTGTGTGTGTGGGATGTCTTAGCTATGCGAACATCATTTGTACTCACACACAAAGTTGTAAGCACTATTACACAAGTGTCGTCACGGTTATCTAAAGGTATATCCCAAGTTTCACACTTGTCACTTCTAGTTCTAGACAGTCCCACAGAGGGTCATGCTTTGCTATGTTGTCACGATGGTCAGTGTTGTCATGTTGTTGAAGTACGCTAAGTGTGTGATCACAATGTCGAGTCATCATGAATTCACTTTCCTCTCACACTTAGCCATTTTCCTGAAAATATCTTGACAGAATAACTTCGCTTCACAGGGCCTCAACTGAGTTGCACTGCACAGTCTCAACCATCAGTGGAACTTCTCTACTATCTGGAACTACACAGTGCTTGAGGCTTTCCTTTCGATCATTTTCATTACACAATCCCAGAGATGAGAAGCTTGTCTTCCTTCCCAGAACTGCGCAAAACCTACCTCATTGCCTATCTAAACTGTGCACTTCGCAAGAACAGTCATTTAGCCTCCTTTTGGCTTATTGGAATCCCGCATTGCATAAAGACTGAGCTTGCACTACTCCAGAAATTATGAAAAGATGTCCTCCTAGTGATTTCCCCCATTTGGGATTCACTGCTCTCAAAAAATGCACAAAACTATCCTTTGGTCCCTCTACTCTATGACCTTATCTTCCCTCTAGAAACTATGGAGAGGTGTCCCTCAGGGTCCCACCCTGCATCTTCCACTAGTGTCTTGAGCAACGAAATTCTACCTCCCAGTGGCCTCTTCCGAGTTTTCCCTTACAATGAAGATTATGCCCTGAAGTTCCTTATCCAAGCCTGAGTTGCACTCTGCACAGTCGAAGTGACCAATCCTCCCTCCCTATCACATGGAATTGTGTAGTGTTCAGTTACTAGGCCATCTTCCCAGTCTATCATTTGTCCCGAGCCTAGAATATGGAAAATAATGCATCATGCTATACTAGGAGGCTTTTGGATTTGATGTCATCGCAACATGAGTGAATTGTAGGCACATGTACATTGATAGATCATGGCAAGACTAAAAATAGGATGAAGAAGGAGTGCACATGTTAGAAGACTTACTTGTAGTTGATGGATGAACAGAGCACATCAAACATCAAGTGAAAGGAACACATGCATGGAACCATCTTGAAAGACCAAAACCATTGAAGACCCCACAGCATCAAGCCATGCAGAGGAGAAGAAAAATCACACTCGAGAGTACATCCATCCCTTAGCAACGTAGCAACATAGTAGCTTGACATGGACACCATAGCCAGCCAGTACATGTCAACAGTGTCATGTCAAGTTGTGTCATGAGTTATCAAGGCCACATCACCACTACGGGCCATAACTACTTTAACTGAATGTAATGTAAAGTGAAAGTCCAATGGATTCACACAAGTAGTTGAAGAGTCATTTCAATTGAAAGGTCATAGGAAGTTCAATGGTCATGAAGGTAGTTAAAGAGTCACAAGGGTTAAGAATCACACTTGGCTATATATACCCCTCCCATTGTATGATCAAGGACTTTTCACCTTGGCTCCTCCCAGGAAGCATAGAGAGATTTTAGTCAGTTCTTTGGGGAGCAAAGAGTGGCTCCAATGTCACACTACTGGGACTAGTGATGTATGGTGTACAAATGTGTCTTGGAAATTTTGCTTAATTCAGAAGCCTATAAAGGCCAACACATTTTCATGCATGTTTTGTATATGTTTGTAAGACTACTCTTTAAATATTTGTAATGCATTTCTGCTTGACCTGTACTAATATATTTGAACTACTTTGGTTGTTTTAGTACTTACATTGTTGAAGATGAGTTGTATTTCTTATCAATGTTGTCTCATCCCTATGGACTACTTTGTGGGATACTAGACAGACCACATTTTTGTATTGGTTATCACCATTGTCACATCCTTGGGGACTACTCCGCGGGATACTCGACAAACCGTCTATTTTCTGGTTATAACGATTGTCACATTCGTGTGGATGACTCCACTGGGTGGTGTAGGTATTGTCACCTTCACTTCAGATTTAATGGTTGCTACATCTATTGTGGACTATTTCGTGGGGTGTTGAACATACGTTTCTGGTTCATGTCTCCTCCTGGGTGGTACTACTACCTCTCACTTAGAGGCTCACTTTACTCTTCCCCTTTGTAGTAAGAGAACCTTGACACAGTTACAATACGCACTCACCAAGAAAACGTACCTTGATGTTTTAAGATACCAGTGTAACACTCTCATGTGCTGACAAATAGAGCCTAGGTAGATCTCTAAGTAAATGGCAACTATGCCACCATACCGGATGGGAATCTTGTTGACTTGAGGGGGCTTGGACCCAGGTTTAGAGTTAGTTGTGCTAACCAAAAAAACCCCACACTGCCAACCCTTTTGGCAATAACCTGCATAGTGCAAGTTGTAGTCTCACCCGAGGCAATATTGGGGGATGTTAGAACCAGGCTTCTGCATCCAAAAGGCTGTGATGTGGTTTAAGGTGTTTCCTGACCTTCATGAACCCTTATTCATGAAAATCAAGTGATTTTCAAATAAATAGATTTATAATTAAGATAAAATACAAATAAATAGCATTCAATTGCGTGTAAATATAGAAAATAAACAAGTGCATAAAAATAGACACATAATTGCTTCCAATATGTTTTTATTACTTTATATATTCCTTATACAACCTTCCAAACCCTGCGCACACGGCTTCAGGGGGCTGTGCACTTAGCTGCGATCTTACTAAAGTCTTCGCACACTCAGCTGCAGGAGCCTTTCCCTTTGCCCAAAACATAGAAATATCTACAATTACAGGTCAAATTTATTTCATCCATTAGGTACTTATATAATTTATTTTCCTTAGAATTGCTAAGACACCCTTTTATATAGTCTTTTCTATTACAATACCATGGTCTGCAAACCATGGGAAGATCTGAAAACAGTACCAAAATATAAGGGGTTTTGACCTTCCTAAAACCCCTTGACTCCTATTTGACCTGCACTACTCATGCTCCATTCCTCAAAATGCAGAGACTTACAATATTTTAACAAAATTGACCCAGGGGACCCTATCCCAATAGGCCCACAACGCAATTATGTGACTCGTCCTCAAGTCACTCGGCTAGTATGCTCTAGATATTTTCTTTCAGGCCGGTGAATGAATACTTCAATGGGTGAAGCACCTATATGCATTCTATTAGGGTCCTATAATTTATAGGATCTTAAGGTGATTGAGTATCTCACATTTTACAGATTTCATATTGTTCATAGATCTCAATATTTAATTGATTTCCAAAAAAAAAAAAAAGAGGAAAAGAACAAAAGACAAAAAAATGAAAAGAAAAGAAAACCCCAAATATTGTACAATGTATACAGTCTAAGCATGTTTGAACAAATTTCAATTTTTGTTGATAGGATAGAAAATAAAGATCTGCGAAACAGTTTAATCTTGGCAAATCAGTAGCTAGGTAGAAATGAAATTGGTTCAACTGCTCAATCTGGACCAACAGGAGAAATAAGTGATAGAGTAGGCTAGAAATTAAAAAAAAAAGAGAAAGTGAAAAAGGGTCTGCAAGTCCAAATTCACCCTACAAATACAAAAAGGAAAAAATGTTAGATTAGAAACTAAGGGTATGTAGATTGAAAAGAATTACAAAGGGAAAAGGACATGAAAAATTCCTTTAATGTTTTATGACATAGTTCATGTATTTTTCCTAATATTAAAAAAAAAAGAAATTAAAAAGGTTAGGGTTCTTATACATTACTCCTAACTTATCCTATACTTTCCCCCCCCTTTCATTTTCCTACCCCACCGCTCACGTGCCTGTCACATCAACTATTACCCACCTTGTACCTTCCATCAAATCCCCGTAGTCGATATTTGATCCAATGGTCCACATGAGTTTCTAGCCCCCCCCCCCACCCTCCAAACATTAATGCCAGGGGGGAGGGGGGATCCGAAATCAGTGGTTTCAAACCACTTATGTGTCACACTATCATGATTTTTCACCCACCCCACTCATTCCACTTACCACTCCATAGGCCCTTTGAAAAGTGGTTTTCTCTTTCCAATAAACCACGCCTTCGTTGTGACTGTTCAATAATCTCATTGCTCTATGACGCGACTCTATCCCACCTACCTATCACCTCCATTCTCGTGCTATATCATTGCACATATAATTTGCTGGACCATTAGCCAATGGACCCGCGCCACTTCACACCACTCCAACGGGGATTCTCCGAAACTACAAATGCATCATCTCACTCATTTACTAAGGTTTGAATATTTTCTCTTTTGCTTATAGGAGAAGGTGAAGGCTTGCTCGGGCATACACAATGAAACAGTAACATAGTTGCAAAAAGTTACACTTCTCAGCGTTTAGCAGACATCCCCCTTATTGAATCTTATTTTCTATTCATCCCCTTTCTATTTTCCCTCTCTGAGTTCCCTCTTGTTTTCATTCCATTTCTGTTACAATTCACCTGCAAATTCAAAAAATAGTCTAGGTTTAAAAATTTGTAGAAGACAACCATGCCACCACAGAGGAAAGAACAGGAGTTGTTCAATCGAATGGTGCACCCACCAGTGGACTTGGACCATATTCCACTTGCAAATAGAGACTTCAAAATACATGAAACAATGTTAGAATTTGATCTCTTTGACATCTACTGCTGGTGGGAGGACAAATTTATTGATGAAACAGATGATATAGGACTCTGGGATACAAATTTGCCTTTCTATATTTTTCCCAAAACCCATAGCTGCCCAGAATTGATCAAAAATGTCAGTCATGCTATAACCCATAGCAAAGGGCGGTAATAGCCCCAACATGAGACATATTGTTCACCATTGATGCTAAATCTATAATGCAGATAATGCAAGCTCCTATCATTGAAGGAGGCTCTCCTTTTTCCCATGAAATCCTCAGTGAAATGTATGAAAGATTAGACTTTGCCAAAAGAGATAAAACCCTAGAACCCTTCATGACTGAACATACTCCACTGCCTAGAAAAAATGCTCCATATTCCTCCTCTACTTTCACTGATAGAACCAGGCATATAGTCATTGTACTTTCATATCTTCTAGGCTATTATTCATATTAGTGGCTTGATGAAGCCATAATAGGTTTCTTGTCCATACTATCATCAGAGTCAAAACCTTCTATTCTATTTAATTTAAGGCAATTCCTAGCATATGTCATCCACGAGCAATTCATAAATTTCACCACAGAGGAAGTGTTTTAGTATTCTTCAGTATTAGTGTACATGTTTGTTTATTTTCAGGCAGATAGATTTTAGTTTGCAATGAGCAAGTTGAATGAAGAAGGAGAACCCTAATCTGTCATCTTCTAGACAAACTTAGTAATGAAGGATCAAAGGAGCTTCACATACAAAACATTCATAGATATGTTTGTCCATCTAGCCATGAGCCTCCTCAGTGGAATAGTAGAACCCAGAATAAGTGAAGAAATTAAAAGGATTATGCAGCTGATAGATCAAGTAAGAATATAAGATTGGTACTTGTATCAAAACTACACAGAATTAACGGTATATGGGTGTGAATTGGCCCCTTACAATCTGCCAAAGTTCCTCCCCATCAGTATCTTTTCACTTAAATATATCAGACAAATGATCGATGCAGATGAAGTAAATTTTGTACCAGTAAAGAAGAAGTCTCAATTTAGGATCAAATCCCAGATTGGCCCTTTTATTTGCAATAGCAGGGAAACAGGTGGGGAGGCTGACAAGAAATTGAAAGAAATGAAATTCACTCATAGCTTCACATGGTCCTATGACCCATGGGGCATCATCTCTAAGAAAAGGGTGGAGAACAAATCAACACCTTACATTCACACTCACAAGCCTAAAATAGAAAAATTTATGAACCAGATTGAGTGGATGTCTGAAACCCTGCAAGAAGCTGAGGAACAAATACTTTCTTCTTCAAGCGCATAGACTCCTTGGTAGAAAGAAAGGCAGAGTACATAAGAAAAACCAGACAAGGGTAAGGAACATGAAAAAGAAACAACTCGGAAAATACCAAGAGAATATCAGTCACCAAGGACTAATACTTCTATGAAATAATTCAAATTGAAATTTAGGAAAAGGGAAAGGATACACATGGACATGGACATAGGCAAGGAATCACCACAAAAAATAGTCATTAATCTCAGTGATATTTCTGATTCATCTCTAGCAGGAGGTCAATATTTTCCTACCACTCCAATCTTAGAAAGGCAACAAACTGTCTAAGTTTCCACATCTTCCAATGTAACAGGAGAAAAGGAGGAGACCATATTTGATACTTTCAGAGAGACAAAGACTAGAAATGAGATGTTGGAAAATAATACTTATGCTCAATTCTGGAAGCAAAGTTCTACTTTTCAAGGCAGACTCCTATCAGCTTTAGATTCGGAAAAAAGGAAAAATGCATATGGCATTCCTTTAAGCACAAATAGCAGAACCTAAAACTCCAACTGATTACAAATAGACCTCCTTTGAGTTTGATGCCAGAAATGTTCATCTTGTTGATCAATTTGAAATGCATAAGAAAATAGGTGAGATGATCTCCTCCACTCTAACAAGTACCTCTATGAGTTTGTTTAAAATGCGGGTGTCCTTATCAAATGCCCAATCTCAGTTGAAGATGGAAAAGATTTCATCACAATCAAAAGATAATAGGATCAATTCCATGGAAGATTTAGTGGTGAAAATTGGATATGATCCATCAGATGTGAAAGCAGCAGAAGAAATTATTAAGAAGAAGTAGCTCAAAATGTTTGCCACACATGATCCCCTGACCAAATAAATAGAGGAAATAGAGAGTCAAATGGCAGAAATGATGAAATTGATTATGGATCAGTCACTCCAAATAAGACAAATGGAAAAAGAGATGGAGAAGATGGTACAAGAGAAGGAAAAATAATAACAATCTACCATCCCTACTATGGAGGATCTTCCTCTTACAACTGTTCCTATAGCTACTCCAGCAACTACTACTATAGAGACAGGAAGCAGTACAGAACAACTAGCCAGATTCATGGAGAGCATGAATCTTCAAACAAAGGAAATCAAGAGACTTGAAACTCAAGTCAACATTTTTCAGGACCAGATTAAAATAACTGAAAGTACACATTCAGTAGAAATGCAGAGGGCAAGAACATTAATTGAAAAATTGCAAAAATCTAAAAAGGAATCACCAATTAGCAACACTCTAGGAAGGGTGAAGGAAATCATCTAGAACAATATCATCAATGGCATGAATGAAATATGGCCCAACATTCAAATTATATTTGAACAGAAGGAGCTAGTTGAAAAAGCTAAGGAGGCTATTTCAACTACTAACCTAGAGATGGGAAACATGCTAGAAATAGCCAACATAATCATCAAATTTCTGAATTCAAAGAATAGGTATGAGCTTGAAGAGCTAGGAGTAGCAAACAGGAAAGAGACCATCCTACAAGTGAAAAAGGTATTAACCAAAAAGAACTTGACTGTACAGCTTGAGGAGAAATGTCAAAATTTGGAACTGACAGTAAAAAAGTTTTTTAGTAGAATTGAGCCTTTAACACAAAAGGGTCTCCCTTCTCTGTTTGTCATTAATGACAAACTCATGACTAGAGAAGATTATGTCCAGAGGCTAAAATACATATCAAAGGATGTTGTCAAACTCTCTAATATTAGAGGCAACATAACAGGAAAAGCAATGTTGGAGGATATCGGCAATCCAATTTATATTGAACATGAATTGAAGCACGTTTTTACAGTAAATCCCACTTTTTCAAAGTACACTAAAGCAGATGATGTATACCGCAGGATGATCAAAGTCAAAATTCCAGATGAAGATGAATGGAGTGAATTGTGTGACTACCAAGAGGAACAGTACAAGCAGTATTTAAGGAACAACGCAGAGCTGAGTTAGCACCCATCCAAGTCAACAAAGCCAACACACCATATTAAAGAGCAGCCAAATCAGCCACTACAATATAATTAATTACCTAGCAACAACATTCAGAAAAAAAGGGACCAGATTTCCATGTTATCTCATCATGGCCACTTCGTGGTTACATTAGTCAAACTTTAGTTTTTTTGTAATTAATAACAAATTTCCAAGTGAATACGATATTTGTTGTAGATTTTAGTTAAATACTTCATGCATTGGAAGTATTAGGGGTTGGACCCTAGAAATTGAAATACTTTTTCTTTTGGAGCACTGTAATTTTGGACCTGGAGCATTGATAATAAAGACCGTTTCTAAGACACTTGAGCTATTTTCATCTGGTGATGTTTTTCTTTCTGTGTTAAATGTTTCATTGTTTTCTACAGTATGCATTATTCAAATCTTGTGGTAAAACAGAAAGTTTAGAGTAAGATATGCTATTAGAGCACCTTATTTCTGTCTATGTTTACCATATACATGTTTTCATCTAAAGTCTGGTTAAAAAATACTTAATATCTTTTTAACCACTACTGGTTTCACCATTCTATCATTTCATTCCTTTTTGTGCTTTAAAGATCTAGTAGAGATAGTTATCTAGCCTTGTGAATGCTCTGAAAAAATTGATGCTACAATCCAGCTGTTGACTCCATAGCCCAATGGAAAAGGTTTAAACAAGATCTACCCCAACCAACCAATCAATAAAATAATCACTCTTTTATCTATATAACTAGCCTGAAATATTAAAATACTAAAAAGAAAAATCAAAATCTCAAATATACAGAGAGAGCCCTCTCTAAGTCTAAGATGGCTAGATCCTAGACTCCAAAGTGGTTTGTTTTTTCCTTTATGATCCTTTTTCTTGCAAATCTTAAAAATCATAGAGCGATAACAAATTCAATGATTTCCTGTCAAACTTCTTTGCCCAACATTTTCGTAGTTGGCCCGTCAGCTACTGAGCCAATGGTTCGTTGCATTTGTTGCATACTCTTCATCATGCCTTCCACAGTTTGTGGGAGCCATCATACTTCTTCTTCCCATGGTTACATTTGTGCAATGATGATTTGCATATTCTTCCACATCTCCTCGATCTTTCCTTGAAGGGATGTCCCCTCTTTTAACCGAGTCAACCGTTGCACAAGGGCCAAAGTGTGTGTCGTTGCCTTTATCTCTTCATACTGTAGTTGATTATCCTAAAAGGCGACTTTGATCTTCTTCACCTATGGGTCCTCCTACAGTGAGGCCCACATTTTTAGAGTCTCTTCAAACAACTGGCTACACTCCTTGACTACATCATCGAGCTTCCCCCTATATGTTCTGATGGTAGCCTTTCACTGCTCTTTGATCTCTAGTGGTGTGGTGGGATGCAGCTTAAATTAAAGCTCAATAATTTGTAGTTGTAGATCGAAGTGAACTCTATCCACCTGCACTTTTGATTCTCTAAACGCACCTTCCAGTTGCTACACTTTTTCTTTAGAAGTGGCCTCTGACTTAATCTGGAGCTCGGGGAGCTCAATGCATACTCTTGAAATGGCATGCTCTAACTACACCCTTCTCACAGCTACCTCATCACGGTCCTGGAGAGCTTTGTTCTTTTCATCACATATATGTTGACTGGTTATCTATTCATCCTTGATCCCCATGAGAGCCCGTTGCTCTCGCACCTTAATCTCATTTACTACACCTTGGTGTATCTCATGCAATGTGGATAGGGGTAACACCGTGAGGTTAAACTTATGTCATTGGGAAGTTGGGCACTCTCTTGTTCTACAGCATCGTTCAAATGTAAAGATCCATCAGGAAGGGGTACAATGTGGAGCTCTGAGATGACGACCGACTGCACACTACCTGATGTTGTTGGTTTCGTGTTTACTTGAGACCAACTCGCTTGAACCTAACTCACTTGAACTTGCAACTCTGTGATCCCTGCTTGGACCGTTATCAAAATGGACTAATATTGATCTTCAATATGGCCCCAAATTTCTTCTATCGTGGTCCTAACAGTATCTCCAATTTCATCAAGGTCCCCCTCAGTGAGGACCTTGGCCTCCGCACCTGCGGACTTATCAGACTTGTGATTCTTGCATGCACCTCGCACACTTGAATGTTTTCACCATTTAAAAATAAAGGGAGAATAAACATTCGCTGGGTCTATAAAGGGGTCTTCGATACCTTGATCCAGTTCTGTGGTATGCTTCTCTTCATCGTGCTCGCCCTGTGGTTCCTTTATGGTATTTTTCTATAGGTTGATGGTCACCTTCTTCTTTTCCTTCTACACCATTTTACTAGTGCCTGTTGCACCTTCTACACTATTCCATATGATACCTTTGACAAGATCTATTGGAAGGAGCCAGTTAGTCATCCACTCAAGGACTAACTGTGTGATATCGTCTTCAGTGACCAAAAATGGCAACGTCATCCATTTCTTCATCAAGTCACGCCTCGTGGGCATGTAGACATGATGGAAATTGGCCTTAAAATCTACAATGCATCGATATTATTTAAACAAAGTGGATGAAAACCGTGCTTTCTTATTTTCAACGACACAGGCAGGGTCTGTCGTTGCCCACAGTGAGGAAAATTTGGTAGCCTCTCACAACTCTAGATCTATCATTGGGAACTAGGAATCCTCTGGCGTCCTCCAAGCTATTAGCGTGATCACTAATAGTAGCCACATCTAGTGGAATGCTTTTCGTTCCTCATGTGCTTCATGGTAATCATCCAAGAATTGTTGGAAGAGGTACTTCTCCCAATTGAATTAGACCCCCTGGCTGCATTGTGCAACCAAGGATACCATTAGTGTCGGTACTTCATAAACACAACACTTTCCCATGATTTTTCCTGCCAAGATCTGTGCAGCAAACCACACAGCTTCATTTGAGATAGAACTAATGGAATATCCCCATGAATTCTTCACCAACCTGAAGTCACTTTTCATTTGGTCTGTGAGATTTTTCTCTTGTGACTTCCCCATAAAAGCATCTATGGGGTTCGCGCCCTGATATGGTATTGTTGTGATTCTACAGATTAGCATATCATCAATTAGCATAGGCCCTCCAAACTAGAGGCACCCGTCATGAACCAGCGCCAAAAATTGGCACACACAAATGGTATTGATAATACTGTGGCTAAAATGTGGGAGATACAATATATTGAGAAACCCTACATGCTCAATATCGGCCACCCACTTCATCAGTTCAAGCCTTGTAATGCCTGTCTCCTCATAGTATATTGTTTTCAAGTATTTACTGGGTTCCAATTGCAGAAATTTCTCATGATCACCCAAATCCCAATCCTCCATCTTCAGAAATGGTGCTCGAGCCAACAATCCACCCTAAATAGGTACTTCCTATGGAAAAAAATGGCGTGAATACCTTGAATTTCAAAGATTTAGGGTCCTTAGTTACTTTGGTGGTTGGTTTTCATGGGGGTATTTACGGCGATAGTCGGGAAATTGGCTCTGCACCTTCTACTCTAATATCCTCAATCCCCATATTCATTTCTTATTTTTCCAAGTCCTGGGGTTCCATAGGCTACTTATTTTTTTCCATATGACCCTTTTGTCTTTGCTCAGTTGGGATTTTTGTGGCAATTGCCGACCCAGGGGTTGTTATGGCTTTTTCTTCTTTTTCTCTCCAGCCATGGATTAGGTGTTGTAGAAGGGACTAGCGTTGTTGCAATCATGATGTTTCCTACCCCTCTCTTCAAGAATTCTTGCTCAAATTCTGCCCAACCCAAGTAACCGAACATACAGCAATACACTCGACTCTTTAAGCACAACAAAACATAAACAATTCTTGAGAAGAAAAGTGGCCAAGTGTGGATCAGGGTGTGATATTTATAACTCGATTTGAATTCAATTTGTCTATTCCCCCATAAATCTTTCTCATAAATGTGATTTTGGCGGTAGATTCTCCATATTTGTTCCTTAAATGCACTTCCCCTACTCCTTTTAACGGAAAAATAGCTATCAAATCAACTGTAGCTTCTTCAATGGTCATTTTTTGGGTAGTCTACATGGAAACCTTCCTTGTGGCATAGCTACCTTGTTGCATCTTCCATATGTGCATTCTTCCAACACATTATGTAGCCTTCCTACTTTGATAAAATTTTTTCCTTGGCACTGTAGTTTATAGTCCTGCACTTTCTTTCAACTCCTAGAAGCACTAAGACTTTCGTGCATCCATGTAGTCATTATGCAGGGGTGGGATCATCCCTATAAACCTTCAGCCTGATCCCATTAATCCTGCTTGAAAATACTTCCCCATTCAACTTCACGAGCTGAACTATGGCACTGTCTAAAAGGCCCTTAATTATATATGGTCCCAGCCAGAAATTGATCTTCATCATCCCCAAATCTCCTACTATCCCCTTCAAGTCAGAGAACTTGGTTGGAAAAAAATACTGATATTCATGTAATGATTCAGCTACCTTATCCACTGTATCTTCATCCAGTTCTGCGTAAATACAAAAGATAAACAAGTTCATAAAAATAGACACATAATTTCTTCAAATATCTTTCATTACTTCAGATCTTCCTTATACAACCTTCCAGACCCTGCGCACACAGCTGCAGAGGCCCACACACTCAACTGCGAACTTACCAAGGTCTCCGCTCACTTAGTTGCAGGAGCCTTCCCCTTCGCCCAAAACATAGAAATATCTATAATTACAGACTCAAAGTTATTTCATCCATTAGGTACTTCTCTAATGTATTTTCCTTAGACTCGCTAAGACACCCTTTTATATACTTTTTTCTATTACAATACCATGGTCGGAAAACCATGGGAGGATATCGAAACAATACCAAAATATAAGGGGTTTTGACCTTCCTAAAACCCCTTGACTCCTATTTTACCTGTGCTACTCGTGCTCCACTCCTCAAATGCAAAGACTTACAATATTTTAATAAAATTGACCCAGGGGACCTTGTTCCAACAACTCCTACATGAAAAACTGTGAGGTCTATTTCAGACTTCACATTGGGGAGATCCCCTTGGTTGACGGACTTCCAGCACCATCAACAAAATGGCACTGGAAGGAGCGTTGAGACGATAGATTTTTCTCGTAGAGTCCAGTTTGAATCTATTATTTTAAAATGGCTCTTCCCAAAATCATAATCCCTAGATGTTTTTCCAAAGAGCTTAATTGTACCATCCCTGCGGAACTCATTCTTGACCTATCCCAACTTAAGTTCGATGGTGAGGATGACTCAACTTTTTGCGAACATCTCTTTCAATTTATCCATCTCTATTTGTGTAACAAAGTATATTCCAAATATATCATGGCTAGATTACTCACCCTCACATTCGAAGGTCGTGTTAAGAAATGGTGTCATACATTACCCATTTCTTCTATACATTCGCTCACTCAATTTGCCAAGATGTTGTGTAAAGCTTTCGATAAGTACAACCACCAATATTTCTATAAAAGAATATGTCATTAAAGAATGAATTTTGATGAATCAGTTGAGGACTTTGTTGAGTGGTTCCTTCACCTCTATTGCGAAATTCCTGACCAGTTTTTCAACTCAGATTTCACGAGACAAGAGTTCAAATGCTTGGTTCATGTTTTCCAATACAGTGAACCTCTTGTCTCCCCTTCCTCCCCAACTATTGTGGATTATGAAGCACCTTAGATTGCAGAGGAGGACCCCACTACCCTATTTGTTCCTTTTCCTCCTCCTTTTCTGGTCCCAATGTGGGTGCCCCCTTGCGTTGATCATGAAGTCATGAAATCTGTGCAACATGTCCCCAACCCATCTTCTCGTCTGTCTCCTGCTTCAATGGATGAAATTACATAATGGCTTAGGAATCCTAAAGCGAAGAATAGCTTCTCCATTCTGCAAGAACGCATCACTGTTCATAACTCAAGTCTCAAATTTGATCTGCATCTTTGCGATCCTCTGTCATCTACAAGCCATGACTCCTTGTACCATGACTCACTTGATCAATCTTCTTTACCAACTAGTTGTTCGTATTCTCTTGATTCTCACGCTGCTGGCTCAAATTGCGATTAGGTGTAAGGCAGTCACATTACATAGGAAAAGGAGCAGAAAGCTGAGGACACTATCAATCTTCCCTCTCTATTTCAAAATTGTCTGCATCAAAATAATGAGCTTCCATTCTTGAATGATTCTCAATATACTAATCTCGGTGCAACATCCTATACAATCAATTCTTTGATCAATCCCCAATCTTGGGTAGTCATCACTCCCATGCTTCCATATGTCGTGATGAATGCCCAAGCACATCATGTGATCTTCCATTTTCTCATGAAGACTGTAACTTAGATCTATAATGTGCTCTGGTCAAAGAAGACGTTCATATCGAAACTTCCTGTTCGCCTCCCTTTCCCTTGTGTCCTATCATTCAAAACACATCTACATGTGGCAAAGATACTCCATGTTCTCTTTCTTCTTCATCCGATGAGTTATCCCCTCGATTGACACAAGGCAGTGAGATTGTCCATGATAAAATTGAAAACAATCTAGTCATAGAGCATCCTTCCCATTCCCCATCATTCCTTCTTTTGCATGAAGACAACTCGTTGAATCAGCTTGCTCAGGCAAGCTCACCAATTCGTTTATCTTCGGACGTACCCTCAAAATATCCTCTTCAATTGAGTGACCTGATTGTTGTTGAAGCTGAAAAATCTAGTGAAATATGTAATAGAGATGGTTGCCATCTAGAGAGAAGTTTTGAAATTAGCAAAAATAACCACCCTCAAGCCATGCATGATTTGGTTCAAGTTTCAAATTATGATTCTACAGTTATCGAAAGTTTTGGGATGTGTGAGGGAGTTGAGGCACTTCAACATCTGTTGATGGTTATGTCAAGACTTCACAACCCTTGTAAGCCCCCTGAACCAACTCAAATCTGGTTTCTCGTGTACAATTTGTCTATCTACATGGTTTCATTCGGTGTGGATCCTTGTGTAAGAAATGTTTGGTATTCTAGGTGTGATATTTTAAATTTTCAAAATTTCATGTATGGACGAATTCAAGAATCTGTTACAGCTCATTCATCTTCATGAAAATCTCTTACGTCAAACTCTAGTTGGGAATGTTTCTCTCTCATGAATTCATGGAATTATGAAGTTGATCATCTCAAAGACTATCTTTTATTGCAATCATACTTATCAAATGTCCCTCTTCATAGTCAACTCCTCGGCCTTCTTGTGAACCTTGCACTCTAAATATTTCCATCATATCTGGCTCACAGCAAACTTGGTTCCATTATTCAGAGCGTTGACAAGATTGCTCAAATGGATTTTTCTTTATTCATTACAAACTGAGAATCTAACATCTCAACTAGATCATCTGATCATTTCTCTGTCTTTGGTGGATGTCATTCAGCTTATCATTTTCCCATCATTACATCCGATGACAGGTGCTTTGTTCTCTCTAATATTCATTTCTTAATATCTCTCTCTTCATATTTCTGTCAAGCAGGTGAGGCACTTCAGCCTTCACTGATGGTTATGGTAGGTCCTCACTGTCTTGGCATGATTGTCGAGGATGATCATATTTATTTTTCTTTCTAAGGTTCCTAGTGCAATCCCATCTCTCCAATAAAAAATTTAACTTTTCAGAGACCATGAGGCTTTCAAGACAGCCATTATGAATTTTATGATCCAATCGTTGAAGGAACAATTTTAGCTAGCAAGCTTTGTTGCAAGCAGAAAGTTTCAATCCTTCCTTCCGCTTGCTAAGAAGTTTGTGCATACAAGGACACACCTGCAAGAGGCTTTCGGGGTTTTTTCAAAAGCAGTATCCATAAAAGAGGTAAGCATGTGCATTGGGTAAAAGTAGTGGTTGTGACACGTCCTTTTGTCCACAGTCAAGACCTTCCTTCCCATGTGCAAGTTTTTTAGGTTTTTGTTTTTTTTGTTCCACATCATTTTTTATCTGTTTTAAAAGTTCATATCTTTTTGGATGTAGGTCGGGAACGAGTACGGTAGCTTCATGGTAAATTTCGTTACATGTTACCCCAACCATATTGCTATTAGAATAGGAATAGGATTAGTTTCATCTTAGTTTTACTTGCACTCGTTCCCAGTAGTTCATTCTAGTTTTCTTATTGTGGTTTTACATCATGTTCTCTCTAGTCATTGTGTTCTCTTGTTTTTTTTTTTTGTTTCCTAGTTCTGTGTCTTCTTTATTTTTACTTTTTTTCTTCCTTGTTGAGTTTTCCTTTTTTTTTCACTATGTTAGTGTCTATCAGTCCTGCCAGTCACCGGTTATCAAGTGTGCTCTTTCAAAGTCTTTTTTAGGGTCCTAGGTCAAGTTTTTTATGGTTTCCGTAGGTCTTAAAATACAAACTTTTATCATTGGTTGGTGTGTCTACATCAATGCTACTCCCTTCAGCATTCATGGCTATCATTATTCATCATGGTCATGTCATTTTTTAAGTGTTACAGGTCATGGATCAGTGAAATAATCATATAGGTCTTGGTCTAGGTCATCACTTGTAATTGTCATCATTATGTCAGTTTTAAGCTAAAAAACCATGTTTATGGCATTGAGTCCACATATAAGGGAGTTAGTAGCTTAGGAGGCATATGTAATAAAGGTAAAGGTACTACTTCAGTTCATAAAGGTATTAATACAAAACACCTCACTTTGGTTTCAAAATGAAGGATGATGTCATGTCATGACATATGCAAAAAAGTGAATTTAACTCTTATAAGAGACCATACAAGCATTCCTTTCACTCATTCCATTGGCATTGAGCACTAATTCAATATAAAAAGCCATCTTAGTATCACAAGCATCGAAGGACACTCTCAAAAGGTGATTAACACCCCCTCCAAAGCTCCACACTGCGTTTTCAGCCAACCACGCTGCATGTTTTACCCTTCGCTACGTTTTCACTTTTAGAGGCAAAGAATAAAACTCTAGAGGTTTTATGTGGCCAATGAAGGCTCCATCAGCCTATTTACAATTAAGTTAAAGCTCTTTCCACATTCTATCAGCATTTATTTCATCTTTTCAGTGGAGAAACCCTCCCACAACCCCCACGCTAGGTTTTTGGTTGGTGAGCTCCATAGTTTGGGTTGCAAGAAAATATGCCTAGTTAACTACCTATTATACCCTTCTCCACACCCAAATACACTTCCCACAACCTTTATTACCCTTCCTCCCTCATTTCTCTAACCCTAGCTTCTACGCTACATTTTTGGCATTTTTATGGTTAGAACTATGTTTAAATTCCCTACGGAAATCCCTTCACTATTTTCATCATTTTTCACCTCCCTAAAATTCCTAACACATATTCCTACCTCCCCAATTTTTCTTACCCACATATCTCTTCCCCAACCCCTTCATTCCCTCACCTAAATATACTAATCCAAATCCCTTTCTCCCTCTAAAAAACTTTGATTTCCCATCTCTGTGGTTGGGGTTTTTTCTTTGCAATTGTGAACAATGGAGGGATGAAAGAAGACATACAAAAAAGGAGTTCAAGTGTCAAGGTTTTAGCCACTTGACACCAAATAATTGAGGTCTTCAACGTTTTCTAGACAATGTTTCCAAAAGGTGGGTTGTTTAGGGTTTTGTGAGCAAATTCAACAAGTAGGATATCATGCCAAGTTAACCAGTCTTTTTTCCACAAACCTTAGGAGAGATAAGGTCAACATTATAGGGTTCAACTTCATCATTTCAACTGAGGCCATAGCTACAACTACAGGGATACCAAATAGTGGAGAAAATGGTTCAAACACTCAGATTTGGACATTATAAACTATAGAGCTTTCACAAAAATTCAGTATAAAGAGGCTCCCAAGAGTGTTTTTCCTTTTGGACTGTTGCTTGAAAAGTTTTCTCCATTAATGAAGTTCATTATGCAATATTTTAGATGTGAGGGTAGGTTTTCAACAGTGTATAAGTATCATATCATATTATTGATGCACTTCACCGGTGTAAAGCCTCTCAACCTACCTCACTACCTCTACATAAATTTACCTAAGATGGCAAATAAAGTGAAAAACAGAAAGGGTGATCATCAAGTTAGTCTCTACCACCATGATTTAATTAAAATAATTTTCCTACATCAACTTGAACATATGAGGATCTCTTGGGAAACCTTCATGTAGTCCACAGTATTTCTACCTTCTACTAGTCATCCTACTAGCCACAGTACACCACCAACACCATCCAAACCAAGGGAGGTTGATTCATCTAGCAAAGTTTCAGAGAATAGGACACGTAGGGAAGAAATCACTTAGACCTACATCAAAGGGAAGAGGCTCATGTTTTCTCCTAGAGAAGAGGAAAGGGCCAGGCCTACTTTAGTTGATAGGGAATCATTTCCAAATCACCATGAGACATCATTCCATGAGCGTATTCATGGAAAACAATGAAAATCATTAAGGAAACTTGTCATGGAGAAGGAGGCTGAGATTAGAGGTTTGAAGGATGATTTGGCTAAAACCAACTTCATGATTGCATTCATGCAGTAGGAAAATAAGCAACTCAAAGTGAATCAAACGCTAATGTAAAAACCTAGAATGTGTGTAGAGGATGAGCCAGGCAAAGGTAAGAAAGTCATTGGTTTAGAGAAAATGGAGGACACTGAAGTTCAAGTTAGGCCAAGGAGTCCTATAACCAAGGGTATGGAGAGGAAAGGAGATCAAATGAGTGAGCCATCTACACCTTTGGAGCAGCAAGACATTAACAAATCCATTGAACACGATTTTGAGAAAATTAAGGAGTATTGGCTGGATAAATTTAATTTCCACTTGGAGAAGCTCCTTAAAAGGGCCAATGGGGCCACCAACTTGCAAAGGCATATGGTTAGACATTATTACACCAGAAACATGGTTTCCCAAATCAGAATTCAAAACTTGAAGAGAAAACTAAGGGAAACCCTAATTCAGCGAAACAAGGGGGACAAGCTTGATTTGTTGGTTGAGGCTTCACTCATAGCTTGAAGAATAATTACCTAAATACAAGGAACAAATTTCAAATACTTTGAACAAATTTTGATATTTTTTTAAGTTTTTTGGAATTTTGGAAATTTTACACAGTTTTTGGGCAAAAAAGGTAGTGTGTCCCACGCTACGTTTTCGCTGGAAACCTCTAGATCACGAAAAGTTTGCATTTTTGGATTCATTATGACCTACACATTAAATTTATGTAACCATACATCCATGTCAGTAGCTTTTGCTAGGTAAAAAAGTCAAAAAAGCACCTAAAAACACCTTTATGCCATGTTTTTTAGAGGTATGCTACGTTTTTGGAGTAGCTTTGGGAGAAATGGTTTTTGGACATCTAGAAGTAGCCTTTTTCAGTTCTTGAAGATTCTCTGGTGTATTAGACATGTATATATTTCTCCATAATTTTACAGATCCTGATTTGGAGAACGAGAACCACTCCAAAATCCTCTTGCAAGTTGCACACTACGTTTTCTACAGGCACGCTACATTTTCTGTAGATTCGCTATGTCTTCTATAGATTCGCTACATTTTTTTCTTGGAAATCACTTTTTTCCATTTTTCTTAGTCATTTTCGAGTTTCCTTGAAGTAATTACTCATGTTTGATGTGATAAAGATGTATTGAGATGTAATTATGTTTGTTAGGGTAACAAATGAGTAGATTCATGCTTGTAATAGTGTTTATGGTCAAATGAATCAGTTTAAGGCCAATTTGGGAGTTTGTTTTAACCTCCCTAGTCATTAGGATTGGTTGGAGGAATTTGTGTAAACTGATTCTATACTGAGGAATTCAACCCCTAAGAGAGGGGAAGATGGTTTTTTTAGTCTATATGTATCTAGTTTTCAGTCAGATTCAAGGTTGGGCATCAGAGAGTGGAACTCTTGTAGCTTGTATTTCATCACTTTTTACAAGAAATCAAAGGACAGTTGCAGCTATTATTCAGGAATTCTTGTGTTGTAAGTTTGTGATAACGTTTTCTCTCTGTTATAGTTTTATATGAATAATAATTTCATCTTATTTCCATATCTATGATTTTAAGTGATTTTCCTTAGAGGTTTTAAACAGAAATCTTAAGTTTAAGCTATGTTTTGTTAGGAACTTCATATTTATGTTACCTATCTTCTGATAAATGAATTCATTTTTTCCATGCTCATTTTGAATCTTTTCTTTTCCATCTTACACTACATTTAAAAAACCCCAAAGTATCACAAAGGCATACCTACCCTGCTCCTTTATATATCTTGTAACTGAAACCTTTGATCTTTTGACCTAGTTCTCTGATTTTCACTCCTTATCCAGCAAAACCATAAATTTCAAAACCCTAGAGCTGAACATATCTAGCCTAATATCTTTTTCTATAGTGTACCTAGGGGGGATAATATGGGGTACAAAGAGAGGTACACAAGGGAATAATGTAATAATGGGATGGGCCGTAGTAATAAATAAGGTGGTTAACCCATATCATGTAAGGGACCACAAGTAGTTAGTAATAATGTAATGGGCCCATGGTATTAGATAGATGGTATTGAGGGAACCATGGTAACAACCCATGGTATTGTATTTATGAGGCCTATATAGAGGCTAGAGACTCCCCATTGAGATATGTGAAGGAATATTGTATGAAGAGGCATATGGCTTGTGGAGTGTTCTCATTCCTTAAGGAGTGAATGTATGGTGTTGCCCTGCCATAAGGGTTTGATATCAATAAAGAATCATTTATATCTATATTCAAATCTTGTTATTTCTTGGGTTTATTTGAATTATCATATATTTTTGGGTTAGATCTATAACAAGTGGTATCAGAGCACTTTCTTGGGCAAAAGTGGAGAATTGTTTTTATTTTTTGAAGGAACTTTCTAGGGCGGCGAGATTGTAAATCATATTTGTACATTTTGGGGCAAAATATGCAAAATCTAATTGTAGATCTATATTTTTTGTGAAAAAATACCCGATTTCAAAAAAACAATTGGCTGAATCGGAGTCCGGATGAAAGAGATATCGCTGATCTAAAAATCAGTGTTGTTGTAGACATTTTTTCGGGGCAGCAAGTTTGTGGCGCAGATCTGTACATTTTGGGGCAAAATCTGCAAACTCTAATTGCAGATCTAGATTCTTTGTGAAAAAATACCTGATTTCAAAAAAAAATTAGTCGAATCAGAGTCCGGATGAGAGAGATATCGCTAATTTAAAATCAGCTCTTTTTTCAGAATTTTTGGTAAAGGTGGGAGAGTTGCAGCACATATCTGAAATTCTAGTGCCTAGTTCAGGATTTATATCATAGGGGAAGATGCAGAATGGTCATTCCATTTCCAAAAATAGGTCATAATAGGGATTTTGAGCAATATTGACTAAATTGTGGCCACTTTAAATTTTCTCCAAGTAAGTGATTTTTTTTCGTGCCATCTAGCAAGATGTTTTTTTACAGGAAAAGATAATGGCCCTACTATTGAAGAATTCATAAAAAAAAAAAAAAGTTCACATATGGAACAGATTGGAAGGATTTTGTGTGGCTTGGTTTCAAAGATGAGGCTACCAAATGGTATTTCTCACTTGACAACAAGCAGTTGACCAAACTTTCAGATGCAAAATTTGAAAGAGTCCTTTTAGACAAATGGTCTCATGCTAGAAAAAAGGAGAATGAGACATGTAAGGGGTTATTTTCTACTGGTGTCTCCTTATTGCAGGTTCATGGATTGATTCAGAAGGAGAAGATCGGTGTGTCTATAAATCCTAGTTGCAAGCATAATTTTATCAATGTTAATTTGGCAAGAAAATTGCAAGTTCCAGCAAAACACATTGAAAACACACAGGTGGATGATGAGGATGTTCAAGTGTATAAGGATTTGAAGATTTCTATGGATAAGTATGTGTTGCATGGTGATTTTTATACTTTAGAGATGGATAATATGGATGTTGTTTTGGGATATCCTTGGATGGAATTCGTCAGTACTATCAATATTAATGTGCAGAAGAAATTCCTGAAGCTCTGGTATAAAAAGAAGAAAAATACATTACAGGATATTTCCATCAATAAACAGGTAGAGTCCATGGAGGTTGAAGCAGAAGATGTTCCAGGGACTGACATATCAGATGATGAGCCTTTGATGATCGACAATCAAACACAAACAGAGGCTGAAGCAGAAAAAGTTACAAGTGCTGATACATTAGATGAGGGCTCAATGGTTGAAGTAATATTGGAAGATAAGACACCACAGCAAGCACCACAATAGGGTGAATTAAAGAAAAAGACATCATGGGTTAAAACTTCAACATATCATCACCCACATCACCCCACAAGAAAACAACCAACAAGATGGCAACCAATTAGCCACAAGGATAACAACCCCCACATGACAAATATAGAGGAGCGAGGATCCACCTACTACACATCAACACAGAAGAGCTGCCACGGTCAACTTCCATCTCAAGTGAGTGAGGCACTAGTGAGATCGAGGGTTCACCTTTCTCTTGGATGGCTAGATGCACGTGCATGGTACCAGTGGACTACTCTTTTGAGTAGATCTTTATTATTTGTGTTCTTCCCATGTTTTGGGGATGAAACATGTTAAGGGGGGTGATGTAGTGTACTAGGGGGGATAATATGTGGTACAAAGGGAGGTACCCAGGAATAATGTAATAATGGGAAGGGCCATAGTAATAAATAAGGTGGTTAACCCGTATCATGTAAGGGACCACAAGTAGTTGTAATAATGGTAATGGGCCCATGGTATTAGATAGATGGTATTGAGGGAACCATGGTAATAACCCATGGTATTGTATGTATGAGGCCTATATAGAGGCTAGAGACTCCCCATTGAGACATGTGAAGGAATATTGTATGAACAGACATATGGTTTGTGGAGTGTTCTCCTTCCTTAAGGAGTGAATGTATGGTGTTGCCCTCCCGTAAGTGTTTGATATCAATAAAGAAGCATTCTATCTATTTCTATCTTGTTATTTCTTGGGTTTATTTGCATTGTCTTATATTTTCATATCAGATCTATAACAAGTGGAATTAGAGCTATAAGAAGTGGTATCAAAGCACTTTCTTAGGTTTATTTGCATTATCATATATTTTTGGGTTAAATCTATAACATTTTCCCACTCTATTCATATTTGGCTATGATATTATAGAGATATCCCTCTCTGGTTTAGCAGGGGTAGCTGCTAAACCCTAAGAGGTTTGAAGTTACTTCGTCAATCTCCTTTCAATCTTGAGATATTATGGAGGATAACATTTTGGTGTTGTTGCTGGGGATCGAAATATCATATATTCCCTAGGAAAGAAAAACAAGGATTAGATCTAATTGTTGATGGTGAATAGTGATCAGACACAAGAAAGGTTGTGCATCTTTCACCTGGCAACTTGAGTGTCGAAGAATCCAAAGGTTTAGAATTTTCATGGCAACTCCATTGTTCAAAAACTGGTAGTTTTAAGAACTTCTTGGTGACTTAATTGTTTTCAAGATGGATTCAATTGCTAGAAGGTATGCTCCTACGAATTCATGCTTTCCATGCTCATTTTGAATCTTTTCTTTTCCACCCTACACTACATCAACAAAACTCCAAGGTATCACAAAGGCATACCTACCCTACTCCTTTATATCTCTTGCAAATTAAACCTTTGATCTTTTGACCTAGTTCCCTCATTTTCACTCCTGATCTAGAAAAACCATAAAGTTCAAAACCCTAGAGCTTAAACATATCTAGCCTAATATATTTTTCCCACTCCAGTCATATTTGGTCGTGAGCTTTATAGAGAGAGCCCTCTCTGTTTTAGCAAGACTAGTGGTTGAACCCTAAGTGGTTTGAGGTTACCGCCATCAATCTCCTTTCTCAGCCTTGGGATATTGTGGAGGATAACACACTACATTAATAAGTGTTGTTCCTAGACCTATCTCCTGGCTTATGAATGTGTATGTGGCTAACGTGAAAAGAGTATTGTGACACTTCAACCCTTGGTCAGTCCCGTGTCTATCTTCCTTATCTTTTGTTTTAACTTTTGGTCGATGAAGTTTTGACAGAAAATATGATCCATCTGTAAGGAGATATTTGGTCGAACCATGAATCTCTATCTAGTCTGGGAAACCCCATGTTTGTACTCAATTTTCTGCTTTGGTGTGTTCAAGCTTATCAAGCTAGTAGAAATGAAGAAGGGGAAAATCTAAACGAGAAAACCTAAATTAGAGGTCTTTACATGCTTCACTGAAGGAACAACCTCTCCTACTATCAATAATTCAGGATCCCTCTTCCGCCCCAAAAATAAATAAGTGTCTATGCACAGTTCTCTTTTAAAAATAACAAAGGTGAAAGAATAGAAAGGCTTCCTGCACAGAGAGGTGAAGCAGGCAACTCCACTAGGGTATTGTCCAGGCTCGCTAGCAGTGGAGCAATGCTTGTATTCCTACATGACTCCGTCGGGGTACTATCCAAGCCCGCTGGCAGTGGAGCAACACCAGAGATGAAAAACTATACTCTGAAAATCTTAAGCTCGCGAGCTAAATTACCCTTACCAATTCAAAACATTGTGATCTAGTTGAATCGTGTGTTGTGCTCAATTGAGTTTGTATAAGGAGAACCATGTCTATCCATGGGGGAAGCCAAAGTAATATGCACGATGAATCAATACTCCTTGATGGACTAATGCCCTGCATTGCATGAACCACGATAAAGAAGTTGGAATTCAACTAGTGTGTCGCCAAGTGTTGTAGCGGTTGCAACACCTTCCAAAATTTTGGCCTGTACTCAAATTTCAGATCCTACTATGGATCATGTGATCAATCATTCCTTAGTCACTTATTGGTAAGCCAATGATATCAAGCTCCCCTTTTCGATCTTAAGAGGCATTCATGCTTTTATCTTTCTACAGTATGTGTCATCTTTGGGGATGGGGATTATCACTTGGTATGCAAAGCAACGATTGTTTTTCCTCAAGGGGAAATCTTCCTAGCCTCCCTTAGCATTCAAAATTGCACAGTGGTTTCCTCCAGTGTCCTTCCCTCATATGGAACCCATTGTCTCCAGAAACTGTGTAGTTTTGTCCCTAAGCTGCCCAGTCTGCCTTGCACCATGAAACTACACAAATGTGTCCCCCCAGGGCCTCATCCTTCATTAGTGCATTTCATCCTGAAACTTCACAGTGTTGTCCCTAAGTTGCTCATTCTGCCTTGCATCCTGAAACTGCGTAGATGTGCCCTCCCAAGGCCTTATCCCACAGTAGTCACTACCCACTGAAACTACATAGATGTGTCTCTTAGTGATCACAAGAAGGATGACATGCTAGAGGAATCTCAAGGAGCTTAGGAGGAAGATAAGAAAACCAAGTCACCCAAGGTATGATAGAAGATTTGGACCGCATGAAGATTCCACTTGATGCACAACCCTTGGAGGGTAGGTATGAAGTACATCTCTCAGTGTAGCTTGAAGTATTGATTATCATTGTAATATCATTCTATCTTCAATGAAATGCATGGTTGCAAGCACTGAAATTAATTCCATGTGTTTCCTCTACGTGTCTTGCTCCCTTTTGCTTGTTTAACCAACTGTCATCTTTTGGCATGTTGACTGCTTTTTCATGCTTGCGATATTGTTCTGGTGATTTTGAAGGTTTGTCTTTGTGTGTTTGTGATGTCTTAGCTATGTGAACATCGGTCATACTCACACACAAAGTTGTAAGCATTGTCGTGCAAGTGTCGTCACATTCATCCGAATGTCTATCCCAAGTGTCACACTTGTCGCTTCCAGTTTTAAATAGTCCCACATAGGACCATGCTTTTCTATGTTGTCACAATGGTCAATTTTGTCATTTTGTCTAAGTACACTAATTGTGTGATCATAATGTTGAGTCATCATGAGTTCACTTGCCTCTCACACTTATCCATTTTCCTTAAAATATATCGACAGAGCAACTTCATTTCCCCAGACCCCGACTGAGTTTCGTTGCACAATCTCATCCCTCAGTGGTGCTTCTCTGTTGTCTAGAACTGCATTGTGCTTGAGGTTGTCCTCTCGGTCAGTTGCACTGTACAATCCCAAAGGTGAGCCTCACTACGTATATGAACTACGCACTTTGCAAGAACAGTCATCAAGGTTCCTTCCTGCTTGCTAGAACTCCGCATTGCACAGAGACATGAGCTTGCACCACTCCCAAAAATTGTGCAGAGATATCCTCCCAGTGACTTCCCTTAGTAGGGACTCACTTCTCTCAAAAAATATGCAGAATTGTCCTGTGGTCCCTTTTTTTCTGGCCTTGTCTTCCCTATGGAAAATGCGTAGAGGTTTCCCTCAGGGTGCCATCTTATAGCTGCCACTGGCGTTCTTAACCGCACAACTATACCTCCCAGTGGCCTCTACGCAATTTTCCCCGACAATGAAGATTGTTCCCCATAGTTATTTTTACAAGCCTCAGCTATGCTCTATGCAGTCTTAGTGACCACTCCTCCCTCCTTGTCACCTAGAACTACGCAGTGCACATTTACTGGGCCATCTTCCTAGCCTGTCATCTCTCTCCATCCCAAAACATGTAAAACAATGCATCATACTAGACTAGGAGGTTTTTGGATTTAATTTCGTACCGTCATGAGTGAATTGCATGCACAGGTACGTTAATAGATCATGGTGAGATGATGAACAGGATGAAGAAGGAGTGCACATGTTAGAAGACTTACTTGCAACTGGATGGACGAACAAAGCACATCAACCAACAAGAAAAAGGAACACATGCATGGAACCATCTTGCAAGACCAAAACCATTGAAGACCCCATAACATCAAGCCATGCAGAGGAGAAGACTAAGCAAACCTGAGAGTACATCCATCACTTAGCAGTGCAATAGCTTCACATGGACACCACAACCAGCTAGTACATGTTAGCAGTCTCATGTCAAGTTGTGTCATGAGTTGTCGAGGCCACATAACCACTATGAGCCATATCTGTTGTAACTAAAGTTAATGTAAAGGGAATTTCCAATGGACGCACACAAGAAGTTGAAGAGTCATGTTAGTTGAAAATTCATAGGAAGTTGAATGATGATGATGGTATTCCAAGAGTTACAAGGGTTAAGCATCACCCTTGTCTATATATACTCCTCCCATTGTATGAGCAAGGATTTTTCATCTTGGCTCCTCCCACATAGCCTTGAGAGTAGAGAGTTAGTTCTTTGAGGAGCAAGGTGTGGCTCCAATGTCCCATTACTTGGACTAGCGATGTATTGTGTACAGATGTGTCTTGGGACTTTTCCTTAATTCAGAAGCTTGTAAAGGCCAACAAGTTTTCACGCATGTTTTGTATATGTTTGTAATACTACTCTTTAAACATTTGTAATACATGTCTTCTTAACCTGTACTAATATAGTTGAACTACTTTGGTTGTTTTAGTACTTACATTGTTGAAGATGTGGTGTATTTCTTATCACCAGTGTCTCATCCCTATGGACTACTACGTGGGATACTAGACAGACCACCTTTGTGTATTGGCTATCACCATTGTCACATCATTTTGGACTACTCTGTGGGATACTCGACAGACCATCTTTGTTTTTTGATATTAACGATCGTCACCTCCGTGTGGACTACTTCATTGGGTGGTGTACGTGTTGTCACCTTCACTTCAGTTTTAACGACTGTTGCATCCGTTGTGGACTATTCCCATATGTACTGGAAAAGCCTTTCTAGTTCGCTTGTGTCTCTTCTTGGATGGTACTACTACCTCTCACTTAGAGGCTCACTTTACTCTCCCCCTTTGCAGTAAGAGAACCTTGACACAGTTACATTACACACTCACTAGGAACATGTACGTTGTTGTTTGAAGATACCAATGTAACACGCTCATGTGCTGACATCTAGAGCCAAGGAAAATCTCTAAGTATATGGAAACTAGAAATTTATACCAGATGGGACTTCTACATCAATTGGTGTGAGGTCTAGTTGGGACTTAAAATCGGGGAGATCCCCTTGGTTCACGTATTTCCAGCACCTTCAACAAGTTCCAACCAAAAGGGTTACTGAAGGTATCCATGGTAACAACGCTACTAGGAGCAATAGCCAAAGGTCTAGGAATTGACACAAAAGGGACGAAAACCAGGATGTATAGGATTCCACTCATAGCAGGTGTAACTATGTTGCTCAGACTAAGCATAGTCTGAATAGCAAGGTAACAAGTCAATTGTGTATTATTGACCATATGCAGGGGAAGTGATGGTGGAGCAAAATTGTCCACAAAATACCATAACCCATTAGTCATCAGTGGAATATTGGATACTGGTACTGATGAAAACTTGACAGGTATAAATGCTACTTGAATCAACACTGGCCCAAGAGGATCGGTTAGGGGATGATTGTAAGGAGGTACAACTCCTTCTTTAAAGAAGTGCTTAGGTAGTATAGCTTCTTGGGAAGCATTATGCGATTTAGTGTTAGAAACTGGAGACTAATTTCTCGAAGAGGGAGAATCTGGATCATCAAGGCTCGATAGATCCTCTAGAGTTAGTGGAGGAAGACCTTGTTGTCATCTAGATTGATGATGAGGGTTGTATGTAGCCACGGTGACAGATGTATTTTATCAAAAAAAATAAGTGATATTTATTATAGTCTCAGTTATAACAAACTAGCACCTAAAAATCATAAAATACTCTAAAATTCAATCAACAAGCAGTTAGGGGATATACCTTTATCTAGTAACCACCATTTGTTGGAGAAGAAACCTAGTATCATAGTGCCTAAAAGATATAGACGACCAAATTTACAGTTACGATTACTCCTGAGCTTCGCTTGGACCTCATCTTAAGGGGCCAAGTACCCTCATGAAGACGAGCACCCTACCAAAAACTTAAGATGGAGTAAGTTCATTTATTTAAGTACCAGGGCAATCCTCCCCAGTCATCTTATGTTCATCCATGAAAGATTCTAGCCACTCAAGTTACATCAAATCACAAACACCACTTGGGGGGGGGGGCATGGTCGTAGACACTACGCTGTGTGGGAAGGATACCTAAGTCCCTGACTCAACTCTGATATCCTCGAGGGGATTCCCAGTACACAAAATACCCAATGGAAATGAAATCAAAGGCAAGATACCTTCTCTCACACTCCAATGTTGTCTCTCATTTAACTCCTTTCTAAGGGGAGCGATCCCGAATGATATGAGTGTAGGGGTATTTTACTCTCTTTAATGACACTAGTCTTCATTTTGTGATCTTGGGAATTTTACTCACCACTACCTAGCCCAACATCCTAGCTTAGACAAATCTATTTGTATGCTCAAAGAGAGTTTTTGATTGCTTTTCGTCATGCGGAATGAGTCGAGGTTTCGAACAAGATCGACCTTCCTAGTATCTACTGATATCTAGTGACAAGCAAGCCAATCAAAAACTATCTTCAAGAGTGGTTACAAAGTGTCATGTTCAAGAGTGGTTACAAAGTATGACAAACACGCTCATTTTTATCTCTTTTCCCCCACCATTTTTGGCAAGTACCTCTTTATGTTTTACAAGCTTGAGGAGGATAACATATGCTTGATTATAAGCTCACCCTTCGGATGAGTCCAACTTAGTTTAAATTCGAACCCTAAGAAGGAGTGGTCCGTTCTTGTTTGTAATTGAACAGGTCCTTTACTGTCGAAATTTAACGAGTCCAGTATAGGAGAAACTTGGTGTTTTTCATTTTTAGAGAGTCTGAAAGAACTTAAGAAGACTCCAGGGTTGACTTTTTCATAAATTTGTGTCTACCAAGCCCGAAAAAGTATAAAATAATACTTGAGAGAACCGCTTGATCTTTTACAACCAAGGAGTACTTTTCATAATTAGTGCCTCGGATCCCAAAAAGTAAAAAAATGATCAACGACACGTCGTTTTATGACCAATATCGAATTTGAAACGACAAAAACCCGACAATCTTTTCGTGTTTTTACGGTCAGAAAAGGGTTGTAAGAGGATCGTCTTTTTAGTTTCGTTTTAACGAGCTTAAAAAGAAAAACTCGACAATCTTTTCATGTTTTAGGAGTCATAAAAGAGCTTAAAGATGACTCTAATGGTTTTTCGTTGAAAAATGATTAATTTCACCTGAAAATCCGTTATCCTGAACAAAAACTCAAACATTATTCATACCTGTTTAATAATAGGTTAAAATGTCATAAAAAACACCTTTTTAAAGTGAAATATAAACAAATTTAGAATTTCTTTACCCAAAAAACTTATAAAAAAGACTTTTTACCATTCATTTTTACCATTTGAGATTTGGTTGAGAAAAAAGGGATTTTGACCAAAAACTTCCCGCGAAGATTTCAGAAAATCCGTCTGTCGGAATCGAACGCCGTCTCCTCTAGGTAATCCACATCATCCTACTCTTCATTTTTGTCCGTTTGAAATTGTTTTTTAGGGCTTAAATTGTGTTTTTTAGACGGTTTTTAGGTTTAGAAACCCGCGCACGGGGGCTCGCAGGTTCACCACAGGGGACCTGCATACCCCGACTTTTTGCAATGGACAAAAAGGTCGGGGTACGCACCTGCCGTGAAGGCAAGGTGCGGACCCCACGCACTGTCCCTAACAAGGGGGTGCGTACCCCACGCATATGTTTACAAAAACCTAACTAACTCAAAAAATACCTAATGAAATCAATTTTGCATGTTCTAATTCACCTTTTTACTTCATTGTAGGATATACATCATGCTTGATTGGCGAGAACGGGAGCACGAGGATGTGGACCTCGCTGCGATGAATCATCAACCTTCGATTGATGCATTGAAGGCATGTGGCTTGTACAATTTCTGGGCCATACCTGGCATGAGGGCCGAGGTGGACGTTTTGCAGTGGCTGGTTGATAGATGGAGTATACAGGACCAATGTTTCTTTATTGGTAGACACCAGCTCGAAATCGAGCCAGCTGACATATACTTCTTGACTGGTTTGCCCAGGAGGGGTGAACACTTGACTCTATTTGGGCCCAGGGCAGGTGGCCAATCTGTCGAGAGCCTCCGCTTAGAGTTTTGCAATGTCCAAAACTGGGACAAAGGGATAGATATTAAAACCATATCCCTTCCTGAACTCATGGTTATAGCATTCATAGTTATCAAACTCTACGGCAGTGCAATGCTACACGTTACCACCGGATCCCAGATGCGGATGGTAGTTGATTGCCTTCAAGGCACCATTTTCAACTGGTGCGATGTTGTGTTGGCCAATGTGAAGGGCCAACTGACCAGGGCCAAAAACGGACAGCTAAAGACCTTTGGTTATGGGGCTATAGTTGTGATTTTTGACCTGGAGAGGGTTCCGATGTTGATCCCACGGCAGCTTACTGTTGGAGCTGGGCTTCCTCAAGAGCCCAAACTGATGCGATGGGTTGCAGTTATGGCCTGTCATCCTGATGAGGGGACCAAGGTCGTTCGGTTCAAACCTGAGTATTTCCAATGGTTGGAAAATCAGGTTTTTGCTATCCAGGACTTTCCTTATGCTGGGGTTGATTTTCGTGGAGACCCAGACATGGCTCTTCCGCCAGGAGAGCAATGGGATGATGCAGGTAAAATCATTTTCAACATTTTTCCTAATTTAATTTGTTTTGTTTTTATATCGTCTCAAAACTGATAGTAAAAAGTTTCAAATGCAGATGTGGGCCCACGGCGACCAGTCGCTCTCCGGCCTTACGAGAGGAAACAACCAGTAGCACCAGCTCCAGCCCCATAGGACGAATCAGCAGAGACCTTCGCCGAGCTGGAGAGTCATTTAGAGCGCCTGACAGGGGACATGCCCGAGACCAGTATAGATGACATCCCTCGTCGACTTCAGCGTTACGTGATTGGAG
>APFE031440763.1:4238-16916 GCA_000404065.3 Pinus taeda
CATGCAAAGTACGACATATTTGGCCTGTAAAATGTCAATCATGAAATATGAATAACCTACTGCAGCAGGAAGCTAACACTGTCTTCATTGTCAACCATACATCTACTTACCCTACCTACTTATCCTATCATTTTTACTTCTTTATTAGGGTGCACTTAAACTTGAAAACCCTTATCAAACTTTGTTTTCTTTTACATTGAGGATCCTAACTAAGTCTAACCTTATTACATCCAAGAGCTCAGATTAAACTGTTGAGCTCCTTTTACTTACTCTACCTATCTACTTATCTGCCAAGATTATACAGTTTGGTCATATTTTATTCTCTATCTCTATAAACATGAAATTGAAAACATGGAATAACCAAGTTTAAACTATTTGGCTACCATGGATTGTGGCATATGTGACAAGATGCACACAAATTTTATTACACAAAAGTAGAATAGTAGTGGCATTTGGACTTGAACACTTTCATGGTCTTTTTGTTTTTCTTGGGGTTCATTTTCTTTCATTTTTTATGACCTTTTCTTTATTCTTTTTGTCCTTTTATTCTTTTTATAGGACATACCCTCTTTACATTTTTTTATTTTTTGAATTTTTACAAATATGGAAAATATTTGTAGAAGCAAAGGTATATACATATTTCAGAATTAAACCAAGTCAATCATGATATATCACACCTGTTGGTATAGGAACCTAACACATACCATTGATTTCTACAAATTTTTTCCATATTAAAAATTAAAAAATGTAAAGAGGGTATGTCCTAAAAGAAAAATCAAAGGACAAAAGAATAAGATAAGGTCAAAAAAATGAAAATATATGAACCCCAAAAACTAAAAAGAGACCATGAAAGTGTGAAAGTCCTAATGCCACTACTATTTACTTTAATGCATAATAATGATTATGTGCAACTTGTTATTCATGCCACAATCCATGGTATTCAAACTATTTAATCTTGGTTATTTCATGCTTTGAATTTTATGTTTATAGTTAGAGAATAAAATTTGACCAGACAGTTTAATCTTGGCAGATCATAGATAGGTAGAGAAATTAAAAGGAACTCATAAGCTTAACTTGAGGCCTTGGATGATATAAGGTTAGAAATAGATAGTTTGTTTTATTAAAGAAAATATAGAATAATTTTTTTTTATCCTAAATGCACCCAAATAAATGAAGAAAAAATGTTACAATAAGAGATGGGTAAGTAGAAGAAAGGTTGTTGAACTACAAAGTTAATTGGATCAAAACACATGCATCATGCTTATATACATATTTCAAAATATATGGTCAATTATGAAGGCAAAGCCAAAGGCTTACAAGTTCATCTGATTAACTCCCCCTCATTCATATTCCCTTTTACTTACTAATTTCCGATCCACAATTATGTTCTAGTACTTTAAATCCTACAAGTCAAAGAGGCTCAGAGCATTTCTCTGACTTTTGGTGGGACCAAACCCTCATCTTAATGACTTATGTACACAAGTTCTAGAATCCCCTTCATTACCCCAAGAAAACCTCTTTTCCTAAGGTTAAACACCATTTTCCTAGGAAAAGTAAAACCCCCCCATGTAAATCCCTTTTCAACCAAAAATCCACAAAAAACACTTTATCTTAAGTATAAGGCAAAGTGCGTGAAATGCATACATTTTACCTTTTTACTTAGAAAAAACCCTCTCTGCCCATCGCATTGCATATTAATTCCTAACTTTATTATATAATCCCCCCATATCCCTTTTCCCGTATATAAACTAGATCCCCATGTAATACCCCCAACCCCTAGTCTTAATATAAACTAATACATTTTCCCCTTATCCCAACAAAACAAATTAATCCCTAATTAACCCGAAATAATCACAAATTACTTGTTATTAAAGCATTGGGCCTCCCCTAAACCTTCGTATATTTCCTCTGTACTATTTCATCACCCAACCACCGTCCGATGATTTGTGCCCAGATCTAATGACACGCAGCCATATCGGGCTCACCCGACACCCGACCTTTACCAAAATTTAAGTTAAACCTTTATTAAGCTCTACCTGATGGCTTTAAACATGTGATTAATTCCTAAATAAACCCAAACCACTGAAGTTTAAAGCTTGCCCCCCCCTTAAGCCCAAGCTTTTATCTCCCACTCACTTCCCTCGCCTGACTACCATTAGATCAACTTCCACTTAATCCAACACTCCACAATCATATCTGCCACACTTTACGGCCAAATGATACGCACTTGATAAAGTGATTTTCCCCAATCCCCTTATGGCTACATGTCAGGCACTAGAGTATATCAGGTGACCCCTCCTAAAAATGGGCTTCGCCTCATAAGCAGTATAATGACCCTTAATACTGCCTCCACACCCACCCAAAAAAACCACCTATTATTCATAAATATGAATTTCCATGTCATATTTAAAATGAAGACTTAAAAGCATGAAAACCCTCGTTTTCAGGCCTTTTTCCTATTTCACAGTAAAAACCCATTAAACCCTTCGATGCCACTGTGAACCTCTACAACACAATTCAACCTCTGATTTTGTTCAAAACACTGCCATGACTCCTTCCCCAGGAATCCCTGTGCAAATAAGGCCATCAAGTGCCTTTCCAACGTACCTCTGTTTTCTTAATAATTGTTGAATTTTGCAAGTAATTAGCTGAAGAACAGAGCTTAGATAGACAGTTCTGATACTAGTCGCAGAACTTGTTTACTCCAAGACTCGATAGGAAACCTATTAAAAAACCTGTATTGAGAAGAAAAATACAATTACACGCAGAGCCAAGAATAAAACATTCACACAGAGAATTGACTGTCAAAACAAAGTAACCAGATCGAGTGTGCAATTAGAGTACAAACAAATAATAGTAAAAGGTAAAAATGCACAATAACAGTAAAAACACAGTGAATGATAAAGACAGATCATCAAAGTGAAAGGGTATCATTGACAGATAGTATCATATGAAAGCTTAAAGTAAATAAAGCCCCCACCATGATAATTCAAACAGAAAATAGCATAAAGGGCTAAAACCAAACCATAATGCTGGCAGTACCACAATAAATGGGACGGCATGAAAGCAGTTCAATAGTTGTCTCTATCTTCTTGCAAGAGATATTTGTATTTCCTAGAATAAAGCTCAAGCTAGTTGACATATTTTGTAATAATTTTTGTATAAATACTTCAAAATTCAAAGTATGTAGTGTGGATTGTTAGACATTTCTATAGACTTCTTGATCAAAAGACTATAAATCTATTATATCACTGACTAGACCAACAAGCTGGATTGATGAATAGAGACAAGATATTTCATAGGATTCATGTGTAGATCGAAGTGAAGACAAGTATTTTCCCATGTTCTTGTTATATTTCTTAAAGTTTTTCCACAGTATTTAATGTATATCTAAATTTGAATTCTATAACTAGAGTATTATCTCAGAATTTGTTTAATTACTCCATTTTAACAGTTAGGTAGATAAATGTTTTCTACTGATATCTAAGTTAAAGAATTCTTAATTGCTCCTTAGTTTAGGTTCTCTCTTTATAATCTATAGCAAAGGATTCTTAATTGCCCTATGTTTCTGATTACCCTCTGTTCCTCATTTAACTCTTGGTCTGAGAATTCTTGATTGTTCTCTTAGCCTGATTCAATCTATTTCACCCCTCTAGCCTAAAGACCTGCACTCTACTCTACTATCTTGCCCTTTGAACATTCCCTTTAGTGAGTTAATTCCAGTTCTCCTACCCTTCTGTTGACTCCATAGCCCAATGGTCTAAAGACATCATTATATCCATCTATTTTAAGGATTCCACCATCCAATCTTTAATAAAAATCAAAACCCCCCTGAACATTTAGAACTAGCCTGAAATCCCAACAAACAAAGCTAAATCATATAGAGATCCCTCTCTGAGCCATAGGTTAGCTAGAGCCTATGCTTAAAATTTGGTTTGTGGTTACCTCGATCATTTTCTTTCTTCTAATAATTTCTAGAGAAAATTTTGAGTGATAACATCATTAATCCTCTCAAGATATAATAGTTGTTCCTCTTCAGGCGAGGTATTCAGAAAAATTTTGATAGCTAGATTAAGTGAAGGGATTTCACATTCAATTGGAAGAGTTTCCTCTAAACCATAGACCAGCTGGAAGGGAGTGAATCCAGTGGCCATCTTAGAAGAAGTTATGTAAGCCCAAAGTGGTGAGAATAACACTAAATGCCAATCCTTTATGTGCTTCCCAACAGTACGATGAAGCATAGTAACCAAAACCTTATTGATTGCTTCAACTTGGCCATTGGCATGTGGATAATAAGGAGTTGAGCTATCATGTTGAAGGCTCAACTGAGCAGTCAGCTCTGCCATCATGTGCTGATGAAGATGTGATCCATGGTTACTCATGATAGCTTTAGGACACAAAAACATGTTATGACATGGTTAAAAAGGAATTGAGAAGGAATAATACCATCAACATTGTATGTAGGCATTGCCTCGGCCCATTTAGTAAAATAGTCGATAGCGACAATGATATAACCATGCCCCCCGACCAAATGAGGGTTACATGTCCTGAAATCAAGGGCCCATTTGGAAAATGGGCCAACATAATTACTAGGTGTAGGGGTGTAGGTGGGGCATGCTTCTTGCGGTTGAAAATCTGGCACTCATGGAATTTTTGGACATCTAGAATGCAATCTTTGATGATAGAAGGCTAGAAATAACCGATGCAGAGGATTTTTTGAGCAGTGTCATATACAAAAATATGACCACCATAGGCACCAAAGTAGCAATCATTTAAGACTCGCTCAGCCTCTTCAAGGGTGAGACATTTGCAAAGAACAAATCCCAGACCAACTCGATACAATGTATCACTGAGGATCCAATAGGGTTGGGACTGTTGTCGAATGTAGTGTCGGTTAGATTAGGACAACTCAGATCAGAAAGTCTAGGTTTGGAGATAAACAATAATGTCTCCATACCATGGGTCAAGAGTATTGATTAGAAATAGAGTTTCATCGGGTATCTTCTAAGTAAAATAAGCTTGCAGACAAAAGAACATAGAGTAAATCAGCAAAGACAAGTGATTTCTTTGATTTGGTAGCATTGAATTCCAAATAAAAATCCTAGAGGATGATGATACATTTGGAGTATTTTCCACCCAGTGACTAGAAAATTAGTATATATGTCATGGGGTTGCAATCATAAATCACGGTGGTTTTTCGTAAAAGGATATAGTGTCGAAATCTTTGGGGAACATGAATTTCCTCCAAGGAAATATTCTCAACATGAGCATATTGAGACTCAGTATCGAGAAGATTCCAACTCAAATAAAAAACCACGTGCTCATTGCCACCATCGTAGTCCTTAAGTAACACCATAGAAATACTGGTATCAGTTGCAGACAAATAAGGGAAATAGTCATGGTAGTAATTCGGGGGATATAGTAAAGGAGCACTAATCAACACATTCTTTAAAGCTTCGAAGGATTCCCGGGAAACTTCATCCCAAATTAAAGGGATCCCCTTCCTAAGTAAGCGAGTAAAATCCTTGGCAAGTTTGGCGGAATTAGGGACAAATCGACAAAGAAAATTAACTTTTCCCTGTAGGCTCTAGAATTAGAGTACTGATGTGGGGGTTAAATTGACTATGGCCTGAACGTTCAAAGGATCAATCTTGATTCCTTCATGAGACATAGAAAAACCTATGATTCAGCCAGACTCGATGCAAAACACACACTTGTGTGGATTGACATGGATATTGTAATGCTGAAATCGTAAAAAGATGGCTCTGAAGTGATCCGGATGGTCACGACGTTTAGTCGAATGAGCTGGTAAGTCATCAAGGTATGGCCGAACAGTGTGTCGAATGTCATGAAATCCATAAGAAATTTCTCATTGGAAGGTAGTGCTATCATTCTTCAAACTAGAAGGAAGCTTTTTGTAAGTGAAAGTACCCCAGGGACACATAAAAGCCATTTTATGTTGATCGGTGAGTGAAATGTTAATCTAGTTATATCCAAAAAAACCATTGATGAATGAAAAAGTATCACTCCCAGCACATTCATCAATGATTTAGTCGATAAAGGGAGTAGGATAATTGTCCTTAGGACACACGTGATTGATATCAAGGTAATCAACACAAACACGTGTCGTGCCCTGCTTTTTAGCAACAGGGACAATATTGGATACCTAATTTGTCAATTGAATAGGATAAATGAAACTTGATTTCAAAATATTCTCTACTTATGCTTTGATAGCAACAACCTTTCGAGGGTGCATAAGGTGAAGTTATTGTTGAATAGGTTTAGCACTAGGATAAGTTAAAATCTCATGCACCATTATGGCTGGATTGATACCAGGTATTTCCTCGTATGGCCAAGTGAAAACATCTTATAATTCTTTGAAAAGCTAAGTAAAAATCTTGATCTCATCTGGAGAACAAGAAACCCCAATGTGAATGTTCTCGACAATTGCTGGTTTAATGGAAATGTCGAGAGGCATTGTAGCAATGATGTTTCCAATATTACCCTCCAATAAGACTTCATGAACTAGGATAGGTGTCTGAAGTGGAGGTGTAGGAGAATCCAAAATAGATTGTTCAAGACAGGAAGGGATCTCATCGAGGCTAGGAAGAAAATAAGAACGATGATGTAGATCGTTCCATGGAATTTCATCTAGAGACATGACCTCAATGATACTCGCGTTGGTGGGGAATGTCTCGTTCAAAGGATATGGAGAATCCCAAGAACCCAGCCAGGGAGATGGAACATAAGTGTCCAGGTTCATACTGGAGATGGTATGAATTTCTGAACTGGTCATCGAAGATAAGACAATTTATTTATAATTTGTCTCCAATGGACTTAAAGGCATAGCATCGCCAAATGAATCAATCTGATCTGCGGTAGGGATAATACAAGGATCTATAGAGTCCAAGATCATATTGACTAAATAAACATCGGGAGGTAGGAGAGTAAAATTACCCATTAAGGCAGAGTCTTTGAAGAGACCTGCCCTCACGCTCTTGTAAGGAATCTTAGTGTTTTCGACGTAAGGAACATTGTCATTTGAGGAACTAGAAGAAAATAAGGATAGTTGATCAACTGTGATAATTTTTCCTTCATCAAGAAAACAAAGTATGTGGAAAAAAGAAGATACCACACAAAACATGGCATGGGTGTAGCTTCGCCTGAGAAGAAGGTTGTAGTTGAGATTTTCATCTATGATTTCTACTTGTAATTCAATAGTATTTCCTTCCAATGTAATCGGAAAACTCATGAGAATACCGTATGGATGTGAACCTCTGTTGTCAAAGGCTTCCAAAGTGTTCAGAGATTGGTTAAGAGAAGGACAGCCAATGGCTTTCCAACATGAAATTGACATGATGTAAGTGGAGGCACCTTCATTAATAACCATTTGATGAGTCATCTTTCCTTTGATAAGGACCTGTATCAGAAACGAAATCTACTGAGGAAGATGAGGCACATGATTCTCTAGATCGAAAGTAATCAAACTTGAATCAGAAGGATTGATAGCACCTATAGCGGACAATAGTGACTTCCACTACGTTGGACAAGATTGAAAAGCCTCCAAGGTAGATATCGTTGAAGGTGCTTAATCTAAATCCTCAACAATATTGTAATTTTGTGCAGCTGTAACATTTGGATTAAAAGATGTCTTCTGAAGAACACCTTTTGGAGGTGGTGACATGACAGACTCACTATTAGGGTGCTCGATATGGAGTAGACTAGAACTGGATGGAGTAGAAGTAGAAGGAGTATCAGTATTTTCTTTCTCCATCGTCTACTTAGGAGTGGTCTGATAGTCCTTAGTTTGAGTAGCGATCGAGATAGGTGATGAACCTTGCATCATGAACACTTGGGAACCTAAGGAAGCATAAGACTGAGGTTGGTATACCAACTTCGTCTGTTTTGAGGGAAATGGTTATTTTAAGATAGCCGGAGTCCCTTTGAATAATAGACTAACTTAAAGTCAGTGTAGGTACCTCGAGGAAATTCATTGTACCACTTAGCGGCAACACCTATGGGATTTCTCTGGAAGAGTTGAAGATGCATAGAATCATCAACATACAAATTGGAGGAGCACCAGAGGTGATATGTCATCACGTGAGCTTGTGGATCGTCCTTCGCTCTTCCCTAAAGTTTGGGGTAATTGCTCCAAAGTTTCATTGGAACTGGAGGCTAGTAAGGCAAATGAAGAATGGGATCATTTGTGAGCCTCGAGACATGGGGAAGTTCCAACATAGCCAAGAAAGGCAATTGTGGGTTAAATGGCATATATGGTCTTTGAAGAGACCAAAACTAAGACAGTCTAGCCTTGTTGGTAAGGACTTTTCTTGCACAGTGGAGGATTTTGTCCATATAAAACCTGATGTTTTCCCCACTGAGGGGTTACCTTTCCCCTAAGGTGGATTGGGTCCAAGGTAGGCTTGACATTTCCTTGCCATAGGCCACTGATAAGCATTATATGCGACATATGGGTTATACGTTTGTTGATCTTGTTGACCCTGGACGTAAGGATATTGACCCTGTTGATGAATCATTTTACCTTGGCGTTGCAAATTCTGACGTTGTTGATATGTGCATAAAGATTTCTGCTACCAAGGCTGACTTTGTTGTTGGCAATGTAAGGAAAAATATTGGGAGGACTGCTAAACAAATTCAGACTAAGACTGCAAAGGTTGTTGCGACTCTAGGAAAGGTTTCCCTTATTGCTATAGCAGTTTCCCTTGTTGTTGTAATGCTTGCACTTTCTACTGCAAGGATTTCCCTTGCTTTTGCGAAAGTTTCCCTTATTGTTGCAAAGTTTATCCTTGTTGTTGCAAGGGTAGCTGAACAATCCTAGGTTTATACCCTTAGGGTATTGATAGTTCCCAAATTAGATCTATCCATGTCCACCACGAATAGTAGATTGACTAGGCTGAACATAAGGTGCAACGTAAGGAATGTTAGAAGGATTAACCAAGGCTTGTGAACCATATGGAACATAAGTCAGTTGGAGTGGGACCTGAGCCATGTAAGATTGCTGATATGGGATGTCACCTAACCCACTAGACCAGCAAGGTTAGGAATATCACCATAATAAGGTTACTTAACTCTAACCATGTGAGCTTGTAATCCACTCAAATTGGTTTCACCTGATATAAGAGGAGTATTTGGATCTTTCCCCCTAGGTGGTGGCACATGTTGTTCACTTGATGGAGGGGTAGAAGAACTTACCAAGACTTGACTTGAGAAATTTGGTTGAACTAGAATATTATTTTGAAATGACGAAATAGGTTGTGACGCAATGGTAGGATGAACCGGAACTGAAGTGATTGTAGTTTTTACAGTAGTTCGAGAGGTCGTGCTCGAAATGAATGGACTTGATGTGGACATAGCATTCAAAGACCATATGGGGTTCTCGTACAATGATGAGACACTAAGGGTGCCTGAAACTAACTTAGCTAAAGTGGTATAGCCATGTGGCAACATGGCAAGATAGGAGATAGACGATACTACCCATATAAGGAAAACCCTTTGGAGGGAATTCATATCCCTTCTCATCATCTTTGTGAGGTCTATGGGTAGCAGAAACTTACGAATAACCGAAGAAGAGAATGTAATTTCACCTCATGAATCCATAGATGGAAACAATCGATGATGAGGAATCTAAGATGTATGAGGAGATAACTCCAAAGGAATACTGGGCTGATCATACAGACTATAAGGATGCTGAGGAGATATCATAATAGGATCGAATAATGGATTCAACAAATAGATGACCAGCCCTCATGGATTTTCAGGAGTCTGTGGACTCTCAGGGGTGTAAATAGGATTATCAGAGGTAGTAGGATCAGATTATTGAGATGACCAAGAACCTGATGGAGGAAGATGAGAAGACAAAGGTTGGATGCTCCGAGCAATTCTAAGTTCAAAACCTTAATACTCAAGTGATTGAGGAAGTTTCAGATAAGCTTGCTGGGAGGATTGTTCAGTATCAAACAAGGAAGGGGAACTATTAGATGAACTCAATGGTTCAACCATGATGTCTTCCTCTCAAATGAAAAAAGGAAAATAGATTTGTTTAGGTCTTTTAAGTGTTGGCATTATGATACAAGTGTTGTCCTTGATGGCAAGATGACAGATTATAGTGCAACAGATCAGTAGCAAAGAATTGATGATCAGACTACAAAGAATGAAGAAAGCTGAGTATATACGCAGGTTCACTATATACCAAGTCACATATAGAGGCAGGTTATACGTAGGTTCACTATGTACTAAGTCACGTATATACGCAGGTTCGCTATATACCAAGTAGGGTATGCACGCAGGTTATACTCGCAAGTTCTCTATATACAAAAATTCGTATACACGCAGGATTGTTGATCAGAAGTCGTGTATGCATATGCACGCACTTCCATGCATGGAAAAGCGCGTACATGTGGGAAAACTTTACTTTTGGTCCATGGTAGTTAGTCCTTGGTATTTGAACCTATGATTTTGGACCATAGTATCTCGTCAGATGTGTTGATCCCTAGTATTGGGTTCATGGTATTGGTTTGTTATGGTTTTGGACCGTGGTATTGTAAAAGGCCTAAGAATATAA
Source organism: Pinus taeda (assembly GCA_000404065.3). NCBI lineage: Eukaryota > Viridiplantae > Streptophyta > Pinopsida > Pinales > Pinaceae > Pinus > Pinus taeda. Next base: position 14,821 of record APFE031440763.1, read on the forward strand.
AAGGAGAAGAAGATCATTAGGCAAATGTATGGAGAAAGTCTGGAATATCTGATGAAGGATGAGATCCAGTATGCAGGTTATGGGTTACTTGATCTAAGCTAAGGAGGGATCTCACATGTTGATGGAGAACAATATCTAAGGATAGATCGGGATCAAATGGTTTGAAATGAACTATCTCTATATGATTGATTATGTTTATTCTAGATTTGTATACTGATGTATGTAATGATCTGAACTGAGTATAACTTAAGTTTGAAATCGCTGCAAGTCATGATTGAATATTTATAGATCTGTACGCGGGTTGGCTTTGTTAAAAGCGCGTATGTATGCGGGTTTGGTTTGCCCAAGTAGCGTATGCACTTTAATGCATGATACAGCTGGTTCTGAATAATGTTGCAGAGTTCAGGGTTCTACTATGTGTTCTGGTTGACAGGGTTCAGTGATTCAGTATTGGGTGATTCAGAGATTGATAATGCTAGTGTTGATTGATTGTGTGCTTCAATGATATTGATGGGTCCAGTATGAAAATTGGATGAAACTTGGCCTTCATATTATAGAGTTGTGCTTCAGTGTATCCAATCTGAAAATTTATGAAATGTGGTACATGGAGGAGAGAAGATTGTAGGTCGGCGCCTACGTACTAGTATCTTAGCTAGTACAAGAACTATGGGGGTTCTAGCTCACTTCTAGAAGAAGCTGGAGAACGAGAGAGGATTGTAGCTCTCTGCAGGTTGCAGCCTGCATACTGGTAAAGGACTGCACTGGTACATTGTAAAAGAAGTTTCTTATTAAAGGAAGATAGAAACAAATTGTAGCAGGTGGTTTTCACCCACATTGGGTTTCCACCTTATATCATGGTGTTCATGTGTGCTCCTTGTGTGTGATGATCTGTTCTATTTTACTGCTTCTGTTTACTGTTCATATGGTCAATTAAGTTCTGATGCATTATCTAAAGACCAACATGTAATGGATTATATGAATCATAAATAATCTGGATATATGCTAGTTGCATTAGACATAGTCGCATATACACGCGGGTTCACTTAACTGAAGTAGCGTATATGTATCTAAGTATGGAAATGAATTTTTTTTACTGATTTGATAATATCGATTCACCCCCCCTCTCAGTATTATTTCCAACAATTTGTATCAGAGCAGGTCCTTTGGTAGAAGCTTGATCGCTTGAAGGAGATCCATGGAACAATGGGAAAGAAGCTTAAGAAGAAAGCACTAAAGAAGAAGAAGACATCTCAGAAGAACTATGACAGTGGGAGAATTGATTGGGGATTAGGCATAAGAAGCTCTTCAGATTCAGAATCAGATGAAGATGAGCTATCAGGTATGAATTTGCTATCCTCTGATGTTCCAGCTATCTTACCATATGGAAGAGATGAAAGTGATAGCGAAACAATTGAACTTGCTCTTATGGGTGAAGAAGAAAGATATCAAATAGAATCAGAATTTAAAAGGCAGACGGACAAAATTAGAGATCAACAAGATCTATTGAACAAAAGGGAATCTGACTCCAAAGAAGAAACTACCAAACTGAAAGCCAATCTAGAGTTATTCAAGGCCAAATATCTAAAGTTGCTAAAAGACCAACAAGAGGAAGAAAGAAAGATAAGAAATTTTTTCAGGGACAAAAATCAAAAGTTGCATGATGAAGTCACATCTCTAAGAAAAGAATTCAATGAAAAGAACACAACAATCAAGAATCTCAGAGATAGATCCAGTGATTATGAAATTCTTGAAGCTTCGACCCTCTCAGTAAAGGAAGAACTTGAAGAAGCCAAGAAGCAAAATAAAGATCTACTCCAAGGTATTGAAAATCATGAAAACGAAGTTATCAGTTTAAAAGCACAACTGGAATGTGTCTCCAGAGTTCGTCAAATGCTGCAGGATGTGAATGAAGAACAAGAAAAGGAGATTCTCAATCTAAGATGTCAGTTAGAAGAAGAAAGGAATGCTGAAGAGAACGTGAAGAAGCAGTATCTTGAAAAGGAAGAGCAACATCAAGTTGAGGTAAACATCTTGAAAGGTAAATTAGAAGAAAAGGATAAACTATTACGATTTCAAGATAGTACTAAAGTCTTGGA
>APFE031440775.1:0-17768 GCA_000404065.3 Pinus taeda
AAAGCACACATTAGACTTTTTGGCATAATGACTAATCCAATTCACTCTATTAGCATAAATATAATTAGAAACATGCAATAAAATAATGAGAATGGTGGATTAAGTCGAATTAGGAGGCTAAATGAGCCCATATAATTACCCATTTCTGGGGCTCATCATCAACCCCCCTACTGAAAGTGTTGCTCATCCTCTAAGCAACTAATATATCTCTTCATCTTTGATGGCCTTGGTGGCCTTCTTATCATCCCAAGCTTCTGATGTGGTCTACTCATGTGTTCCATAAAATTCTGCCTTCTTGTCCATGTCCTTCCACTGCTCCTCCTATTCTGCTTGTTTGAATTCTTGTGCTTTTCTTGGCCTTAAAATACATGGAGGTTTGTCCCTTTCCTTTTCCTTTTTGTTTTGTAGGTGTACTTAATGCAACAAGCACAGTTGTTGCCTCCCTTGCCAATATCTCAGGTGACTTCTCCTCTTGTTGTTCTTTTTCCTTGCTTCCTGTAGAAATCCTTGTGTCAACTGTTTCTGCGTGTGTTGCTGAGATCTTAGGGTGTGTCTTTTCCTTTTGTTTTTGTGTGCCTGCTTTGGCTGTGGCAGCCTTCATTTGGGCTTTTTCGGCCTTCTTTGTCCTACTCTGCATCCTCTTTTCCCTTGGTGTTTTTTCTATTGTTTCTTCCTCTGTTTTAGGCTCAACAATCTGACCCATTTCCCCTTTTTCTTTTTGTTCTTTCTGTTCTTGAATGTCCTGTGTTCCTTCACCATTGGTTTTCTCACCTTCTTCAGTGTGTTCTCCCTCTTCACTGTTGGATGGGGTGATGTTTTCGGCCAAAATTCTAATATTTTCATCCCTGGACATGTTTCTAAAGATTTCCCAAGACATGGGAATAGTGTAGGTGTGCAAAGCATCTTCCACCAATAGTTTGATGAGCCCATGATGGGCCAAGTGATCTGGAATCCCTTCATTTGACTTTGTACCAGATTCAATTAGTGACTGAAGAAGGAAATAGGGGATGCTTAGTTTCTTGGCTGGAGGCAAGGTAATCCCATTCCTTAGTTCACACAGCAACCTGAAATGATAACCATAGATGATGCTAAACCTCCCTTCACATGTGATGTACTTCATAATTTGGAAACTTACTTCACTCCAAAGAGTGCTCTTTTTATGTTTTAATCAGAAAAGGAAATGCTCAGGGAACCAAACAGTTAATGTGAAATAGAGGATAGCTGAATTTGGTTTCCCCTGAACCCAAGAAGGAATTTCGCGTGTGTCCAATATCAACTAGCAACAATTCCCTTGTTTTAAGACTGTTGTCACCCATAACTTGATTGTTTGCTTATGAAAGGAAGAATTTTGTTTTTACAGGCAGATCACAAGGATCAGGTTCTCTTCTCAGCACAGAGACAGATATGCAAATCCATTTTTTTTTTTTACACATGCACAGGCTGGCCTCCACGGCTGCATATATCTTCCCTATAAGAGAATTTAAAAAGAAAACGTGGAGGAGATTTTTGATGCAGGAAAACTGGGGAAACTCAGTGCAATATGCAGGCAAATGTTTTACTCCCACTACACAGGCAGACTTTTCCTCTGATTTTCCAATCCGATGTCATTCAATTCACCACCTTGCACAAACACACCATGCATAGAGGAGTTTTTTTGAGCCTACCTTGTTTCGAGCTTGAAATTCACTGAAAATCCTGGGTTTTCTTTCTGCATGGTTGTTTTCTTCGTTTCCTATAGAAGCCTTCCTGTAGAAGGCCCCCGTTTCCTGTAGAACGAAACTGTGCTTCCTGTAGAGCCCGATAGGTGGGAGATTTCCAAAAAAAACAAGCAGAAATCTGACAGGGGACGACTGGTTAGCTGCTCTGGAAGTGGTAGATGCGTACTCCAGTCGAGAATGTCATGAAAGCACAGTGAACAAAGAGTGGTGAATGGGTTAACTGAGCTATCTTTTAACTACTGGTGTGATTCATGGTGAGGAGATGCGGTGGCCGGATGTACGTTGGCCCCATGCAGACTGCAGTGCTATTATGAAACTAGATGATGCTTTCCCATAATCACTTTTATCAATTACGTTGGAGTTTAAATAGCCACCACTGCCTGTTTTCAGTTTTCTTCCCGAGATGGCTGAGCACATGTGCTGATTGCACCCACTGAGCGTTGTTTGAACTAGATGAGGGTGGCCAGTCAGTTGACCACCAATCTTGTTTAATCATAACCATCTCATTGTCCACGCAATTCTTAAATTACATTCATGCAATAGAGGAACGGGTTTAGTCACGTACCTGGAATTCAAATGCATTTGCTGTGAGGTGTCGTGGCCTTTCCTTCTACTGCATGCCTTTGTTTTTGTGGATGCAAGCTGGTTTGGTTGCTGATACGTGGCTATTTTTCTTGTGCAGGTATCCTCTGGCTAGATCTAAGCTGCAGGAGTCTGTTTCAATGTTCAGATTTGCACCCTCATGCTGCTGATGCTGGATTTTTGTAGGACAATGACTTGCTTTGTCCATAGCTCCCAAACGATAGACCAGATTGAGCTGAAACTTTCCAAGCATGTTTCTATCATCATTATGCATCTCCCATAACACAATTGTGGTCAATGGATGCACATATTTCGAGAAAAACTGAAAATGGCTGAAGGTTCCAGAAGTCAATTTCTCGGAAACCGTGCACTAGAATTGGCTGAAATTGCTTGGGAATGTTACCATCATCGCTATACAACTCCTCGTAAAATAGCTTTTTAAATGGATGCATGGTTTTCAAGTTAGGGAAAAAACAAATTTCTGGTCTATGTATTTTTGTTTCAAAGCATTCTGCAGTTTTTTACACAGTAAGAAAAAATGAGCTTAGGCTATAATGCAGACTTGGAATTGATGGCAGAGAGGTTTGAAGATTGCAGGAGGATTTATGAACCCTTTATGAAGCTTCCATGTTTGCCAAACTACTTTTTAAAATCCATTTCTAGCTTTCTGTAATTTCTACAGGAACTTCCTGTAGAAAACATAGTTTTTAGAAAAGAAGCACAATGAGGTGGAAAAAAATGATGGAGAAGGGTGATGGATGGAAACAGGTATGTTTACAGGCCTCATGGACAAATCCCCAACCTTCGGGTCCTCCTCGGAGATCGATGTTGGATTGTTTGTAGGCTCTACATGATCTTCCTGTAGAAGACACAGAACTTCCTGTAGAAGGTGAAATCTCAGTCCGAATGAGACCAAATCTTGGGAAAGGGTAGTGGTCATGAAGGAATGGATTGTGAAGGATGTTTGTATCCTGGTGCTGACCTCTATCTTTGTTTTGTGCGATCCTCCTAACCTGCAATGTCTTTCCAGCAACCTACAATTTATTCACCAGAAATTAGGTGTATTTTTCTTTTTTTCTTTCTTTTTTTGAAAACAACTAGGGCGCCTCATGGAGGTTTTCACCCTAATTGCCTGCCCTGGGCATCTCCAAGGGAGGTTTTCACCCAGGGATCTTATTCCTTTCTCTTTTCTCTTCTTTGCAATCCATTTACCGCCTCATGGAGGTTTTCAATCAATAAGCCAATCTGAGGCGCCTTCGAGCAGGTTTTCCCCTTAGATTTTTATTTTCCTCTTATTTTTATTTTTTTCTTTTTTATTTTTTCCTACCCTACCCTACTTGAAAAATAAAATCATTTTCAAGTATAAGAATACTTCCAATGGAGCCATGTGCATATCGAGATTAGAGACAAAATGATGTGGAGGCTTGAAATGCATGCTTTGACAGGTATCCGGATTTCAGAGACCAAATGATTTGACTTTGAAGGGATCAAACATAGCTGAGGAAGAGAGTACTGTTGAAACTTAGTGACTATCTGGAACCATATCTTAATATAGCTCTGATATCCTTGGTCCTTTTTCTGATCTAGAGTATTCTTCATGTCACCTTCTATCATGACCTTCACATCTTCCTCTTTTTGCTGATTTTTCTCTTGACTACATGAAGGATTTGATGGTAACCATGAGGGCGCTCTCTCGATCTCTGATTCTGATGTCTTCCCTTCATCAAGCGCAGCCTATGGTGCTTTGATCTCCTCTTTTGAATATTCTTTTGCTGGATGTGGTCCTTCAATGCTGTCAATATAACCTCGGTTTTGCAATATTCTTCTTAAGCTATGGTGAATATCATTGAGTTCAAGAAGAGTTGTTTGGACATGTTGTGCCTCAGCATTTTAATTGAGTTGAGCTACTCCAATGTACAAGTTTGGAAATGGTGGTACGGGTAGTTGAGTGGGGGTGTATACTTGAGATGGATATGGATGGGTTTGTGGTTGGGTAGGTGGTTTCCCACTATATACTTGCTGAGCTTGCCTTTTATTTGGGTTCAAGTTCAGTTGAGCAGTCATTTGGGGTTGCCTTAGTGGAGTAGGAGGTGATGGTTACGGTTGAGCAGGTGGTGGAGGAAAAAGAGCGGGAGGAGTGTTGTATTGGGGCCTCCACCCCTAATGAGGTGCATTCCACTAAGGTTGTGGCTGAGCGTAGGGGTGAAATGGATGAGCAACTAGTTGGACATAATATGGAGATGTGAAGGACAAAGGAGGAGGTGTGGACCAGGAAGGATGAGCAAGGGGACCCCAAGAAGGCATGGAAGTGGCTTGATAGGGGTCGTAATAGGTCTGGGATGTCCCTTGCATTCCCTGCTAGTAAGGTATGGGTCCATGTGGCCTTCTTTGGTTCATATAATAGACTAGTGCAGTGGCTCCTTTGGCCCTCTGATATGCATCTTTAAGCCTGGGCAAGGAAGGGCATTGATTCGTAGGATGGTCTTTTTCACAAATAAAACATACTTCTATAGAGTGCAATGGACATCCGTTCCTAAGATGCTTTCTAGTGCACTTAGGACAAAAAATGGCCAAAGCCCTCTCGACTTTCTCTTGCTTCCTTTGGATCCGCAAGGTATCCATTTGCATGGCAAGAAACTGTCTCATCTCACTCTTGAAATCTTCCCACATGTTTCCAATTTCACCTTCAATGGACGAGTTGGAAGAAAAGGTATTGCTCCCAACATTTCTGTTTTCAGCCATTTGCTCCAGATGAATGTTTTCTTCTTCTTCTCCCCTAGTGGTTCTTCAAATATGTCTTGTTGTCCACCTAAGGGTTCTTCTTAATCACAACTATCGAAGAAGAGAGAAGGTTGGCTATGTGAAGCAGTGGGGGTGTTATGCAAACATTTTTCTGACTTATTTCTACTCCTACAAGGCATGAAAGGAAATCTTTTTGGTTGATTTTTTTTTTTTTTTTATACCTGCAAAACTGAAATAGATTGAACTGCAACTAACTAAAATCTATATTGCTGAAATGAAAATGCAAAATTGAAATGAAAGTAGGAAAGGACTAATCTATTTTGCTGATATTAAATTGCAGGAATGAAATGCTAGGCTACGCTTGCAGAACTGAAATTGAGGAATTGAAATTCTAATCTACGGTTGCAGAATTGAAATTGCAGAATTGAAATGCTAATCTACGCTTGCAGAATTGAAATTGCGGAATTGAAATGATAATCTATGCTTGCAGAAATGAAATTACGAAATTGAAATGCTAATCTATGAAAACAGGAAATGTCTAATCTACTTTTGCGGAAATGAAATTGCAGAATGGAAATGAAACAATCTACTCTACGCTTGCTGAAATAAACTACTTAACATAAGGTTGTAGTAGAAAATAGAAGAAAAGAAGCAATCACCAATACTCTGACGCTTCTCCGGAAATGGCGCCAAAAAGATGGTGGGCTCCAGTATTGCAGCAATGATGCTGCAACTCCTGGGACTCCATTCTTTACTTTTATCAACCCAGTAGTTTGTAACAAACTTGGAAGCGACGGTGCTATATACACAAGTATTAGCTCTTGCTGCAGGTTGTCACTTGATCAGATGGCACAAGTTCGCTAGGAGCTTAAGCCAACTTCTATGAGTTCTTAGAGGAAGCTTTTAACTGTGATGGATGAAAGCTAACTCAAAAGAGGCTAATCTACTTGTAGAAAGAAGCTGAAAGCTGAAAGGAAATGCAAACCCTAGCAAACCCTAGTTTTACCGACTAACCCTACTGCTGCAAGAAAAGAGATGAAAGCTGTTGAAATGGATGCCATTGACTCTTGGAAAGGTTAAATGCATGTGACTGAGCTACTTCTAAAGGAAAATATGGAAAAAGCATCATTTTGTATTTTTGAGTAATTTTACAAAATTATTATGCATGTGCTTTAACTATTTTTTACTGTGCAGAGGTTGCTTGGCGAAAGGAAATGGAGTGGGCACTTGCAGGAGGTTGGGAAGGTGAGAAGAGGGCCTAAGGGGTCCCTAGCACCCTTCCAGAGAGTTTCACAGTGATCAGATCTTGAAAAACCGCTCATGTGAACTTCTACAGGAAGTCTGCAAAGGTTCTACAAGATGTTCTACAGGAAGATTCGAAAGAGGATTTTGGAGGGTTGATGGTAGAAAAACGGTGGGAAAGTGGAAATGGTGGATGAATGAGGATGTGAAGGGGTCTAGGACCTGGTAAATGAGGCTAAGGAGTGATTGCGGTGATTGGATTTGTTTGAGGATGGAGGGAGCAATGATGCACAAGAATGTATAAATTAGGGCAAAGTGAGAAAATGTGGCAAATGAAGGGCAAGAATCTGAGTTAGGGGATGGAGTAGGTTGTATTGATGGAGGAAGGGTAGTCAGGGAGGTATCACAGGTGTTCTGCACATTATTTTCCAAAACTGATCAAACGAAGACTAGGAAAACCAAAGATCTAGCTATTTGGACCTAATTCGACCTAAATACTAGAAATCACGATGGACAGAAGTTTATTGGAAGAAAATCATGTAAATAACTATGAAAACCAATCAAGAACAGATCTAAATATGCAAGCACAACTGGTATCAACTTTTCCAACTAAACAATCTAACACTAGCAATTGCATTGAAAGGCAACAGTGTTTTTGTGGTAGCAAGTATGCCTTGGTCTCAGCTCATGGTCCCAAGGAGGGAGAGATGAGATTAAGGATTGCTTGGTGGTCTTTTTGCAGGTATTTTCCTTTACCAATCTATCAAATCAACCTGAAGCATGAAAAACTATTTCAATCATCAAAAACAACCTAAGTAACAAAGCAAGATCTTAATCTAGATAACAGAAATTATTCTATGAATGCAGCAAAGACACATAAAAGTACACAAAGGAGGTACTGGCACTTGGAATGGGCCCAACCCCAAGAGCTACAGCCTCCTAAGAAACATTAGAGCTGGTGCAAATCTGGATTCATCTTTATTGATCAAAAAACAATAGTTACATCCCAAAAAATGTATACCAGAAAAAGCTTGAAAATGTGTTGATACAGAGTTGCACTAAAGTGCTAACCCACTGACTAAAATCTAACTACAATCTAACTAAAATCTGACTAACTAAACTGAGGCCCTAAGCTTTCTTATTTATACAAATTGAGGACCCCAACAGTCCTAAAGTTTGGGAACTCGGCTGCCAAAACTTGCAGTTAACAGCATTCCTACTTGACTTACTTGGCTGCCCCTTGTGCTCTGAGTTTTTGATGGAGAATTCAAGGTAAGGGCTCATAAATGAAGGGGACACCTTCCTACAAATCCTCTCCCTTCTTCTTCCACGAATTTGGCTGCCAAGTGCTCATTAAACCTTTGATTTTGTCTCAAAATTGACCAAAAATTTGCATAAAGCACACATTAAACTTTTTGGCATAATGACTAACCCAATTCACTCTATTAGCATAAATATAATAAAAAACATGAAATAAACTAATGAGAATGGTGGATTAAGTCAAATTAGGAGGCTAAATGAGCCCATAAAATTACTTATTTCTGGCGCTCATCATCACCCCCTACTGAAAGTGTTGCTCATCCTCTGAGCAACTACCCTATCTCTTCATCTTTGATGACCTTGGTGGCCTCCTTATCATCCCAAGCTTCTGATGTGGTCTACTCATGTGTGCCATAAAATTCTACCTTCTTGTCCATGTCCTTCCACTGCTCCTCCTATTCTGCTTTCTTGAATTCTTGTGCTTTTCTTGGCCTTAAAATACATGGAGGTTTGCCCTTTTCCTTTTCCTTCTTGTTTTGTAGGTGTACTTAATGCAGCAAGCACAACTGCTACCTCCCTTGCCAATATCTCAGGTGATTTCTTCTCTTGCTGTTCTTTTTCCTTGCTTCCTGTAGAAATCTCTGTGTCAACTGTTTCTGTGTGTTGCTGAGATCTCAGGGTGTGTCTTTTCCTTTTGTTTGTGTGTGCCTTCTTTGGCTGTGGCAGCCTTCATTTGGGATTTTTCGGCCTTCTCTGTCCTACTCTGCATTCTCTTTTCCCTTGGTGTTTTTGCTGTTGTTTCTTCCTCTGTTTTAGCCTCAGCAATCTGGCCCATTTCCCCTTTTTCTTTCTGTTCTTTCTATTCTTGAATGTCCTGTGTTCCTTAACCATTGGTTTTCTCACCTTCTTCAGTGTGTTCTCCCTCCTCACTGTTGGATGGAGTGATTTTTTCGGCCGAAATTCTAATATTGTCATCCCTAGACATGTTTCCGAAGATTTCCCAAGATATGGGAATAGTGTAGGTGTGCAAAGCATCTTCCACCAATAGTTTGATGAGCCCATGATGGGTCAAATGATCTGGGATCCCTTCATTTAACTTTGTACCTCATTCAATTAGTGATTGAAGAAGGAAATAGGGGATGCTTAGTTTCTTGGCTGGAGGCAAGGCAATTCCATGCCTTAGTTCACACAACAACCTGAAATGAAAACCATAGATGATGCTAAACCTCCCTTCACATGTGATGCACTTCATAATTTAGAAACTGACTTCACTCCAGAGAGTGCTCTTTTTATGTTTTAACCAGAAAAGGAAATGCTCAGGCAACCAAACAGTCAATCTGAAATAGAGGATAGCTAAATTTGGTTTCCTATAAACCTAAGAAGTAATTTCTCGTGTGTCCAATATCAACTAGCAACAATTCCCTTGTTTTAAGACTGCTTTCACCCATAACTCAACTGTTTGCTTATGAAAGGAAGAATTTTGTTTTTACAGGCAGAGCACAAGGATCAGGTTCTCTTCTCAGGACACAAACAGACATGCAAATCCATTTTTTTTTTTTACACATGCACAGGCTGGCCTCCAGGGTTGCATATATCTTCCCTATAAGAGAATTTAAAAAGAAAACGTGGAGGAGATTTTTGATGCGGGAAAACTGGGGAAAATTAGTGCAATATGCAGGCAAACATTTTACTTCCACTACACAGGCAGACTTTTCTTCTGATTTTCCAATCTGATGTCGTTCAATTCACCAACTTGCACAAACACACCATGCATAGAGGAGTTTTTTTGAGCCTACCTCGTTTTGAGCTTGAAATTTGCTGAAAATCCCAGGTTTTCTTTCTACATGGCTGTTTTCTGCCTTTCCTGTAGAAATTTTCTTGTAGAAGGCTCCCGTTTCTTGTAGAACGAAATTGTGCTTCCTGTAGAATCCGATAGGCGGGAGATTTCCAAAAAAAACAAGCAGAAATATGGCAAGGGACGACTAGTTAGCTGGTCTGGAAGTGGTAGATGCATACCCCAGCTGAGAATGTCATGAAGGCATAGTGAACAAAGAGATTCGTGGTGAGGAGATGAGGTGGCCAGATGTACGTTGGTCCCATGCAGACTGCAGTGCTGTTATGAAACTGTATGCTACTTGCCCGTAATCACTTCCATCAATTACCTTGGAGTTTAAATAGCCACCATTGCCTATTTTCAGTTTCCTTCCCGAGATGGCTGAGCACACATGCCGATTACACCCACTGAGCGTTGTTTGAACTAGATGAGAGTGGCTAGTTAGCTGGCCACCGACCTTGTTTAATCACAACCATCTCATTGTCCACACAGTTCTTAAATTACATTCATGCAATAGAGGAACGGGTTTAGTCACGTACCTAGAAGTTGAATGCATTTGTTGTGAGGTGTCGTGGCCTTTCCTTCTGCTGTGTGCCTTTGTTTCTGTGGATGCATGCTGGTTTGGTTGTTGATACGTGACTATTTTTCTTGTGTAGGTATCCTCTGGTTGGATCTAAGCTGCAGGAGTCTGTTTCAATGTTCAGATTTGCACCCTCATGCTGCTGATGCTGGATTTTTGCCGGAAAATAACTTTCTTTTTCCATAGCTCCCAAACGATAGACCGGATTTGAGCTGAAACTTTCTAAGCATGTTTCTATCATCATTATGCACCTCCCATAACAAAATTGTGGTCAATGGATGCATAGATTTCGAGAAAAACTGAAAATTGGCTGAAATTGCTTGGGAATGTTGCCATCATCCTTAAACAACTCGTAAAACAGTTTTTTAAATGGATGCACGGTTTTCAAGTTAGGGAAAGAACAAATTTTTGCTTTATGTATTTTTGTTTTAAAGCATTCTGCAGTTTTTTTGCACAGTAAGAAAAAATGAGCTTAGGCTATAATGCAGACTTGGAATTGATGGGAGAGAGGTTTGAAGATTGTAGGAGGATTTATGAACCCTTTATGAAGCTTCCATGTTCGCCAAACTTCTTTTTAAAATCCATTTCTAGCTTTCTATAATTTCTGCAGGAACTTCCTGTAGAAAACACAGTTTTTAGAAAAAAAACGCAATGAGGTGGAAAAAAATGATGGAGAAGGGCGAGGGATGAAAACAGGGATGTTTACAGGCCTCATGGATAGATTCCCAACCTTCGGGTCCTCCTCGGAGATCGATCTTGGCTTGTTTGTAAGCTCTACAAGAGCTTCCTGTAGAAGACACAGAACTTCCAATAGAAGGTGAAATCTCAGTCCAAATGAGACCAAATCTTAGGAAAGGGTAGTGGTCATGGAGGAATGGATTGTGAGGGATTCTTGCAGCCTGGTGCTGAAATCTATCTTTGTTTTGTGCGATCCTCCTAACCTGCAATGTCCTTCCCGCAACCTGCAATTTATTCACCGGAAATTAGGCCTATTTTTCTTTTTCTCTTTGTTTTTTTTTTCTTTCTTTTTTTGAAAACAACTAAGGCGCCTCATGGAGGTTTTAACCCTAATTTCCTACCCTGGGCACCTCCAAGGGAGGTTTTCACCCAGGGTTCTTATTATTTTTTATTTTTTTCTTCTTTCCAACCCATTAACCGCCTCATGGAGGTTTTCAATCAATGAGCCAATCTGAGGTGCCTCCGAGGAGGTTTTCACCTTAGATTTTTATTTTCCTCTTATTTTCATTTTTTTTTTCCTACCCTACCCTACTTAAAAAAAAAAAAATCATTTTCAAGTATAAGAATACTTCCAATGGAGCCATGTGCACATCGAGATTAGAGACAAAACGATGTGGAGGCTTGAAATGAATGCTTTGACAGGTATCCGGATTTCAGAGACCAAATGATTTGACTTTGAAGGGATCAAACATAGCTGAGAAAGAGAGTACTGCTGCAACTTATCTCAATATAGCTTTGATATCCTTGGTCCTTTTACTAATCTGGAGCATTCTTCATGTCACCTTCTATCATGACCTTCACATCTTCCTCTTTTTGTTGATTTTTCTCTTGACTACATGGAGGATTTGATGGTAACCATGAGGGAGCTCTCTCGATCTATGATTCTGATGTCTTCTCCTCATCAAGTGCAGCCCATGGTGCTTTGATCTCCTCTTTTGAATCTTCTTTTACTGGATGTGGTCCTTCAATGCTGTCAATATAATCTTTGCTTTGCAATACTCTTCCTGAGCTATGGTGAATATCATTGAGCTCAAGAGGAGTCCTTTGGACATGTTGTGCCTCAGCATTCTAATTGAGTTGAGCTACTCCTATGTGCGGGTTTGGAAATGGTGGTACGGGTAGTTGAGTGGGGGTGTATATTTGAGATGGATGTGGATGGGTTTGTGGTTGGGTAGGTGGTTTCCCACTATATACTGGCTGAGCCTGCCTATTATTTGGGTTCGAGTTCAGTTGAGTAGTCATTTGGGGTTGCCTTGGTGTTGCAGGAGGCGATGGTTGTGGTTGAGCAGGTGGTGGAGCAAAAGGAGCAGGAGGAGTTTTGTACTGGGGCCTCCACTCCTAATGAGGTGCATTCCACTGAGGCTGTGGCTGAGCGTAGGGGTGAAATGGATGAGCAATTGGTTGGGCATAATATGTAGATGTGAAGGACAAAGGAGGAGGTGTGGACCAGGAAGGATGAGCAAGGGGACCTCAAGAAGGCATGGAAGTGGCTTGATAGGGGTCGTAATAGGTCTGGGATGTCCTTTGCATTCCCTGCTGGTAAGGTATGCCTCCAAGTGGCCTCCTTTGGTTCATATAATAGAGTGGTGCAATGGCTTCTTTGGCCCTTTGATATGCAGCTTTAAGCCCGAGAAAGGAAGGGCACTGATTTGTAGGATGGTCTTTTTCACAGATAAAACACACTTCTATAGAGTGCAATGGACATTCATTCCTATGATGCTTTCTAGTGCACCTAGGACAAAACATGGCCAAAGCCCTCTCGGCTTTCTCTTGCTTCCTTTGGATCCACAAGGTACCCATTTTCATGGCAAGAAACTGCTTCATCTCGCTCTTAAAATCTTCCCACATGTTTCCAATTTCACCTTCAATGGATGAGTTGGAAGAAAAGGTACTACCAACATTTCTGTTTTCAGCCATTTGCTCCAGAGGAATGTTTTCTTCTTCTTCTCCCCTAGTGGTTCTTCAAATATGTCTTGTTGTCCACCGAAGAGTTCTTCTTAATCATAGCCATCGAAGAAGAGAGAAGGTTGGCTATGTGAAGCAGTGGGGGTGTTGTGCAAACATTTTTCTAACTTAGCTCTACTCCTACAAGGCATGAAAGGAAATCATTTTGGTTGATTTTTTTTTTTTTTTTGCTTGTACCTACAAAACTGAAATAGATTGAACTGCAACTAACTAAAATCTATCTTGCTGAAATGAAAATGCAGAATTGAAATGAAAGAAGGAAATGACTAATCTATTTTGCTGAAATGAAATTGCAAGAATGCAATGTTAGGCTACTCTTGCAGAATTGAAATTGCGGAATTGAAATGCTAATCTACGTTTGCAGAATTGAAATTGCAAAATTGAAATGCTAATCTATGCTTGCAAAATTGAAATTTGCGGAATTGAAATGCTAATCTACGCTTACAGAAATGAAATTGCAGAATTGAAATGATAATCTATGGAAGCAGGAAATGTCTAATCTGCTTTTGTGGAAATGAAATTGCAGAATGGAAATGAGACAATCTACTCTACGCTTGCTGAAATAAACTACTTAACAGAAGGTTGTAGTAGAAAATAGAAGAAAAGTAGTAATCACCAATACTCTGACGCTTCACTAACAACGGCGCCAAAAAAGATGGTGGGCTTCAGTATTGCAGCAATGATGCTGCAACTCCTGGGACTCCCTTATTTACTTTTATCAACCCGGTAGTTCGTAAAAAACTTGGAAACGATAGTGCTATATGCACAAGTACTAGCTCTTACTGCAGGCTGTTACTTGATCAGCTGGCACAAGTTCGCTAGAAGCTTAAGCCAACGTCTATGAGTTCTTAGAAGAAGCTTTTAACTATGATGGATGAAAGCTGACTTAAAAGAGGCTAATCTACTTGCAGAAAGAAGCTGAAAGGAAATGCAAACCCTAACAAACCCTAGTTTTACCGACTAACCCTACTGGTGCAAGAAAAGAGATGAAAGCTACTGAAATGGATTCCATTTACTCTTGGAAAGGTAAAATGCATGTGACTAAGCTACTTCTGAAGGAAAATATGGAAAAAGCATCTTTTTGTATTTTTGAGTAATTTTGCAGAATTATTATGCATGTGCTTTAACTATTTTTGGTTGTGCAGAGGTTGTTTGGTGAAAGGAAATGGAGTGGGCACTTTTAGGAAGTTGGGAAGGTGAGAAGAGGTCCTAAGGGGTCCCTAGCACCCTTACAGAGAGTTTCACAGTGATCAGATCTCGAAAAACCATTCACGTGAACTTCTACAGGAAGTCTGCAAGGGTTCTACAAGATGTTCTACAGGAAGATCTGAAAGAGGATTTTGGAGGGTTGATGGTGGAAAAACGGTGGGAAAGTGGAAATGGAGGATGGTTGAGGATGTGAAGGGGTCTAGGACCTGGTAAATGAGGCTAAGGAGTGATTAAGGTGATTGGATTTATTCGAGGATGGAGGGAGCAATGATGCACAAGAATGTAGAAATTAGGGCAACGTGAGAAAATGTGGCAAATGAAGGGCAGAAATCTGAGTTAGGGGATGGAGCGGGTTGTATTGATGGAGGAAGGGTAGGCACAGAGGTATCACAGGTGTTCTGCATGTTATTTTCCAAAAATGATCAAACGAAGACTAGGAAAACCAAAGATCTAGCTATTTGGACCTAATTTGACCTAAATACCAGAAATCATGATGGACAGAAGTTGATTGGGGGAAATCATGTAAAACAACTATGAAAACCAAGCAAGAACATATCTTAATATGCAAGTGCAACTATTATCAACTTTTCCAACTAAAAAATCTAACACTAGCAATTGCATTGAAAGGCAAAACAGTGTTTTTGTGGCAACAAGTATGCCTTGGTCTCAGCTCATGGTCCCAAGGAGGGAGAGATGAGATCAAGGATTGTTTGGTGGCCTTTTTTCAGGTCTTTTCCTTTACCAATCTATCAAATCAACCTGGAGCATGAAAAACTATCTCAATCATAAAAAGAACCTAAGTAAGAAAGCAAGATCTTAATCTAGATAACATAAATTATTCTATGAATGCAGCAAAGACACATAAAAGTATACAAAGGAGGTACTGGCACTTGGGTTGGGCCCAACCCCAAGAGCTACAGCCTCCTAAGAAATATTAGAGCTGGTGCGAATCTGGATTCATCTTTATTGATCAAAAAATAATAGTTACATCCCAAAAACTGTCTACCAGAAAAAGCTCGAAAATGTGCTGATACAGAGTTGCACTAAAGTGCTAACCTACTGACTAAAATCTAACTACAATCTAAATAAAATCTAACTAACTGAAATGAAGCCCTAATCCTTCTTATTTATACAAATTGAGGACCCCAACAGTCCTCCTAAACTTTAGGAACTCGGCTACCAAAACTTGCAGTTAATAGCAGTCCTACTTGACTTTCTTGGTTGCCCCTTCTGCTCTGAGTTTTTGATGGAGAATTCGAGGTAAGGGCTCATAAATGAAGGGGACACCTTCCTACAAATCCTCTTCTTTATTCTTCCACGAATTTGGCTACCAAGTGCTCATTAAACCTTTGATTTTGTCTCAAAATTGACCAAAAATCTGCATAAAGCACACATTAGACTTTTTCGCATAATGACAAACCCAATTCACTCTATTAGCATAAATATAATAAAAAACACGCAATAAACTAAAGAGAATGGTGGATTAAGTTGAATTAGGAAGCTAAATGAGCCCATATAATTACCCATTTCTAGGGCCCATCACAAGATGCATCTATTGTCTAGTGAAAAATTTATTAAGCAATTTGCAGTTGTAGTACTAATGAGACAAAGTATGTTTGAGCCATGATTTTGTGGATTGAGTGAAAAGATGCAGTGAAGATTTGAGTAGAGTTTAAGGAGATTGTTTTCCAACTAGTGTGGATTTTTTGTGCGAGGTTTTTGATGGAAGCTAGAGTTGAAAATTTGATATTTGATTGAACTTTGATGGTGTTGCTATAATTCTCATGTTGAGCAAGTTTTCAGAGTCCAGGCTGAAAATATATGAAACGAGGCTCGCATGGATGAAGTGAAGGCATGGAGGCTTTATGTATACATTGATTGGCGGATTCAATAGATGGAAGATATTTATCCATCCAATGGTGGTTGGATAGTTTTATAGAAATTAGGTGAGGCTCTGTTGCACAGTAATTTGTCACTGTCTCCCTATCAGTCTTCCTGTTGTGTCATGGGACCAAATTAATCATGCTCATGCTCTCTAATGTTTCCAAATGACCCACTTTGCCAAAGTTCTTCTATCATCGTGACTTTTGTAAAAATAAACGCGCTGATGAGCGCTCCAAACAGACTTAATGCGCTGTCAGCGCGGAAGTACACGTGATTCCCGCGCTGGTCGAATTTCATGTGACAGCGCATCCTTTACTTATATCTAATCTTCGGCTCATAGGAGTGAGCTTATCCATGTATAATTTGTTCAGTGCTTCATAAAAGAATTGAACAATGCAACAATAGCAGGGTCGTTTTCTCCCTAGAAGGGTTTTCCACCAAAAACACATGTGTCCTTTGTGTTGATTATTTTTATGGTTGCATGTTTATTTTGATTATTTGATCTATGGTTTTTTGTTTCAGTACATGCATGGTGAAAATATTAATAATTGGTGAAAAAGTTCAAAAGTGCCACACTACTGATTGCAACTTGATCGCTGGAGAGTGGATCTTGGAGATTTTGGTAGAAATTTTGCAAATTTACCAAAATGGACCAATAAGGTATTCTAGTACTTCATGAAGGTAAATTTGCAACTTGACGAGTAAATTTGGATTCATATTTTTTATCTATTGATGAAGATATTTTGCAATCACTTGAATATGGTGTTAAATATAAATCTAATGATTTAGATAAAAATATTATTTTGAGTAGTATTTCAAAATCTGATAGCATGTGTGTGAAGCATTATGAGACTACCAAAGATATGTTGGATAAGTTGTAGAACTTGTATCTTGGAGGAAAATTGCATTTTTCAAAAATGGAGAAAAATGAAAAGGATTCAACTTTTATCGCAGTAACAAATCAATCCTCCTCACAAGAAGAATATGAAAGCACTAGTGATTGTAGTGATAAATCAAGCATCGGTTGTAGAAATGATGAGAAATCCAAGGTGAAAGCACCAGAAATTGAGATTCAAAGGCTTATGGTTGAAGATAAGGAGTTGAAGGATCAATGTCAGAAATTGAAGGGTGAAGAAATTTCTGCCAGAGAAGAATTGGAGAGGTTCAAAGCTAGTGTTCAAGCATCTACAAGAAAATCTGAAATTCTTGGAGCACCTATTTACAACAAAAATAATGAGATTCATAAGCCATGCAAGAAGTAGCAAAACAAGAGACGAAGATCAAAGAAGAAGAATATAATTGGGAAGTGTTATAGTTGTGGAAGTCATGGACACATAACAGCAAGTTGCAGCAATGGAGAGATCAACCTCTCTCATCAAAAGAAGCAACCAAAGGTGAAGCCACATCAAGCATGCATGCAAAGAAAATATCCATCTTTCAGGTATAGTAGTCCCTTTTATCGTTATTGTTTCTCATGCAATGATTTTTTGCCATAGGGCCATTGACTATAGGGCACATGCAAGGAATAAAAATCAAATAAGCAGAAGATATCCAATTATTTCTCAATTCCTTGGTCACATTAGATGTTTTGTGTGTGACAATGTTGGCCATAAGGCTAAGGATTGCAAATTTCCCATGTGTTTTAGGAGATCCATCAGAGAGAGGATAATGTGCAAAGCCAACCGCATAAGAAGAATATGGATCAACAAATGAAAGTTGGGAGGAGAAAAGAGCAGCAAGGGTCTCCCACCAAGAAATTGAGGCATGCATGGTCTTAGGGAGAGCATATGGTTTCATTATGAGTTGTATGAAAATTCTTAATTATGCAGCCATACGGGAAAGAGTATGAGAAGACAAATATGCATTTCTAGAGATGCATATGTTCAGGGGAAGTCCTTATGGTTTAAAGTGTTATTTCCAATTTTAGCTCTTTTTCTATTCCAATTGTTTTAGTTGGAGCAGCCATGTACATTCGTTGATAGTTTTGGAGCAGTTATATGTTCTGATTTTATTG
>APFE031440779.1:0-18245 GCA_000404065.3 Pinus taeda
GAAAGGTCTGCTGTTATAAAGCCAATAGCTGAAACAAATGGGCAGCAAACAGAGAATGCATCGACATCACATTTTCAGCACTTAGAAGACGATGAAGATGGTCTTTGGACCATGGATTTTGATGGCGCTGTAGGCAGCGATGGTGCTGGTATAGGTGTGTGGATTCGAAGCCCATTTTCAGTCCCAAACCAAGTCCCAAGCAAGGTACGGGTATGTTCATATAAATTAGCTTTTGATTGTTCAAATAATGAGGCGGAATACGAGGCTCTTATTGCTGGTATGAAAATCCTTCGGAAGTTGAAGGCAAAGAAGATAGCGGTATATGGCGACTCCGAATTGGTTATCAAGCAAGTGAAAGGTGAATTTCAGGCCAAACATCCTCGTATGCGGGCATATCGGAATGCTGTCCTAGACATTTTAAAATTGTTTTCAGAACATACTTTGACATGTGTGCCCCGGATTCAAAATGGTGTTGCGGATGCATTGGCAAAGGCAGCAAGTAATCTGAAAATACCCATGAATTTCAGTAATAAGTTCGAGATATATGTGAAGCATCGTCCTACAGTTCCAGATAATCAAAGTGTTGGCAAGTTTTCCAAGATGACGAAGAAATCAAAGATTTTCTGCAAATTGAGGGTAAATTCGAAGACATCTCAATAGACACGGAAGCTGAAGGAGTAAATCAGATGGATGTGTTGCAGCTCAAGGACAATTACATTCCTAAAGGATTAATTCCTTTGGAAGAATTGTTCGATCAAGATGATGTGGCCCGTAAGCCAACTTTGAGGCCAACGGATGAAGGTGTCGAAGATGTGAATCTTGGGACTGCTGAAAATCCAAAGATGGTGAAACTCTCGAAAGCATTGTCACCCAAGGTAAAGAATGAATACATCAGATTGTTGTCTTTGTTTTCTAATTTTTTTGCATGGGACTATTCAGATTTGAAAACTTATGACACAAGTATCATTCAGCATACCATTCCAATAAAGCCAAATCAAAAGCCTTTCCGACAAAAGTTGAGAAGAATTAATCCTAAATTGATGCCATTGATCGAGAAGGAAGGCAACAGGTTATATAAGTCTGGAATCATAGTGCCAATCCGATTTTCTGATTGGATTTCTAACTTGGTGCCCGTGAGAAAGAAAACCGGCGAAATTCGCTTGTGTATAGACTTCAGAAATCTGAACAAGGTATCATTAAAGGAAAATTATCCACTGCCCAAAATGGATCATATATTGCAGCGGGTAGTGGGGGCATCAAGGATGTCACTGCTTGATGGTTATTCCAGGTATAATCAGATTTTGGTGCACGAAGATGACCGTGACAAGACAACATTTACTACTCCATGGGGGACATTTCATTATGCCAAGATGCCGTTTGGATTGAAGAACGTTGGCACCACATTTCAGCGGGCAATGGATATGGCCTTTGCTAATGAGAAAGATGTCTTTTTGGTTGTTTATCTTGATGATCTGATTGTGTTTTCTAAATCAGATGACGAGCATTTGTTTCATTTGACTAAGGTGTTCCAAAAGTGCAGAAAGTATGGTATCTCGTTGAACCCGAAGAAGAGCCTTTTTGCTATGAGCGAAGGCAAGCTGCTGGGTCATATTATTTCTAAAGATGGCATTCGAATAGATCGTGCACGGGTGGAAGCAATTCAGAAATTAGAGCAGCCCTAAAGCAAGAAGGAGATTCAGTCTTTCAATGGCAAATTGAATTTTCTGCGTCGCTTTATTCCCAATCTGGCTGAACATCTTAGAGAGATAACCAACATGCTCAAAAAGGACAGCGAGCTCAAATGGACCGAAGAAGCAGTAAAGTCTTTTAACTTGGTAAAGTTAATCTTATCTTCAGCCCCCACTTTGATCAGCCCAGATTATACACAAGATTTTATTTTATTTTCATTTTCTTCGGAACATACGTTGGCAGCCGTATTGATGCAAAAGAGAGATGGAGTCAAGAGGCCCATAGCTTTTTTCAGCCGCATCATAAGGGACGGAGCACTAAATTATAATATCATTGAGAAGAAAGCATTGGCGCTGATAAAAGCTTTGAAAGATTTCCGGGTATACATACTCAGTTCTCACATTTTGGCATATGTTCCCAACGCAGCTGTGAAGGATGTTTTAGTACAAACAGAGCCGGAAGGAAGAAGGGGTAAGTGGATCGCTGCATTGTTAGAATATGATGTGGAAATTAAGCCTACCAAGTTGATTAAAGGTCAAGGTCTTGCTAAGATGATGGCTGAAACGAATCTCCATGTCCTAGACATCAATTTGATTGTTGCTTTATCAGATGAAGACGAAGAAAATTCAGCTTTACAGGTATCAGATATCTTTGTTTCTTCTCCTTGGTATGCTGATATAGTATATGTGCTTCAAAATCTATCTTCACCCCCTGGGATGCCTAGAAACAAAGCTAGAACATTGAAGCTAAAGGCAGCAAAATTTTGCATCCTCAAATCTGCACTTTATTGGAAAGATCCCGGTGGCATCTTGCTGAATTGTTTGGTCGAAGAAGAAGTTAAGACAGCAATAGAAGATTTTCATAAAGGTGACTGTGGGGGTCACTTGTTTTGGAAAACCACGGCTAATAAGATCTTGAGAGCTAGTTTCTATTGGCCTTCTTTATTTTCTGATGTATATAAAGCAGTTAAGAGTTGTCATGAATGTCAAATTTTTCAAGGAAATCAAAAATTACAGTAGTTACCTCTCAAGCCCATTGAAATCAGCGCACCATTTCAGCAATGGGGCTTGGATTTTATTGGCAAAATCCACCCAGCATCTTCCGGGAAGCATCAATGGATCTTGACCGCCACAGATTACTTCACAAAGTGGATTGAAGCCATTCCCACTCGGTAGGCCACAAACTCGGTAATTATTTCTTTTCTTGAGAATAACATATTGTCACATTTCGGCTGTCCACATAAGTTGATTATAGATAATGCAGCAGCATTTAAATCAAAGAGGATGGTTGATTTTTGCTACAATATAACATCAGCTTGGGGCATTCAACCGCCTACCATCCGCAAGGAGATGGCCTAGCCGAATCTTCAAACAAGTCTCTAGTGAACATCATCAAGAAATTGCTGGAAATCAATAAGAAGAGCTGGCACAAAAAGTTAGTAAATGCATTATGGGTTGATCGTGTAAGTCAAAAGAAGTCAATTGGTATGTCACCCTTTGAATTGGTCTACGGGACTGATGCATTGTTTCCTACTTCACTTAGTGTTCCAGTGGCAAAGTTGCTTCAAGAAGCTAGTGATGAGGAGGATCCTATGCAACGATGGATTAGTCAAATGATTCATTTACAGCAGACACGTGATGAAGTTCTTCAAAATTCCCTGAAGTTGCAAGAGCGCATCAAGAAAAATTATGATAGAAAAGCAAAGCTGGATGATTTTCAGATAGATGACGTTGTTTTGAGATGGGGTGCCCGAAATGAAGACAAAGGGAAGCATGGAAAATTCGACAACTTGTGGAGAGGTCCCTACAAAATTGCAGCATATTGTGGTCCAAATGCCTTTCCTCTCAAAGAAATGAATGGTGATGAATGTTTCGGTGGGCCGGTGAATGGTCGGCTGCTCAAAAGGTATTATGCTTGAGCATTTTCTGCTCTAATCACTCTCATTGTAATTACCATTTTACTTTCATTCTGTAGCAAGAGTAAACTGATCCCCATATTTAGTCTGGGGCCCGCGGTGAAGGCTATAATTCTGAACATGGTGATTAGTTGGTTTGAGTTTTTCAAGTTGTTTCAGTCAGTCTATTTTCTGCATAAAGTGAGTCGGTTTGTGTCAAAGTTAGTTTAAAATTTCAGTCAAGTGTCAAAGTCAAAAAAGTTGTCCAAATTTGGGTCACATGTGTAAATAATGGACTCCATTGCCCAATGGTTGAAAGCACTGGTCTGCTCTCCCAGAGGTCTAAGGTTCTTGGCACCTCCAAGGAGCTACCATCCCCATTGGAGCCGATGTTAGAGTCGGTCTAGTAGCCCTCCATCAGCGATCAAAGCTCTTTGCATTTGCATAGGTAGGTGTCTCATCAGTGTCATCTTTGCATCCCATTAGGCATGCCATAACCCTGATGGAGGAGCTGGTATCTTTTTCCCCCTCTTGGCATTGCTGGACCAAAGTTATTTCGGTCATTAGATTTTTCAAGATTGTCTTGTCTTATCTTGAGGTCAAATTCCTAGGTTTAGGGTTTTTGTCAAGTTTGTCTTCAAGGTCATGTCTCTGAAGGTCAATAAATGTTCAGCAAGCCAGAGGGATGATTTTAAAGGTGTTTCTTCGCAAATTCCTATCTTGTACAATTAATTTTCATCTTGGATTTAAAAAATCTGTTTTTAAAGCCAAGATCATTTTTCAAATTTTTGTAAAAAATGATGAAATTTTAAAAAATTCTCAAGGACAGCATGTAACCCTGGCTCCCTAGCCAAGATCCCTCAGATGATATCCCTACAAAAAGAATCGAGCAAAAGCATTAAATCAGTCAATTTCAGGACAAAGGAAACCAAAAAGTCAAGTTTTTTAACAGTGTCAAAGGAAAAACATTAGAAAGTGGGTTGTGATATGAAATTTATTCAAAGCAAGGCTATAAAGGTTCTATTTTCCTCCATTAAGCCTCATTGTGCATTCAAGTGATAGAGAAGTCAATTGGCAAGAGTTTTTTAGCATTGGAGTGAATTGTAAAAGCGTTTGGGAGAGGTGAGACCCGTTAAAACAGAGGTGAGAACCGTCAAGCAGGTGAGACCCGTCAGGCTACCTCCGCCAGTAAAAAATTTGTATGGGTGAGACCCGTCAGGATAGTGAGACCACGATTTGCCAGATTTTGTAAGGTAGGCCCTCAAAGCATAAAAAATTATTTCTTGCTACAGTTCAACAAGATCATAATTGTGTTTTTAAAGGTCTTCATTTTGCAAGTAAAAGCTCCATTGCTGCTGTAGGTATGAAATTGTCAAAATTGCTGCTTTGAGTATGAAATTGTCAAACTTGCTAGGGTTTATTATGTTGTTTTGAGGTATCCCATTTTCTTTCCTATTGTCCACCTCCCATTACATATTCCTTATCATTTAAATTCCCCTTCCAAATTTGATAAGAACCTTAAACCCTACCCTTCATGATGCCAATGTAAAAAATATATATCATGATGCATAATGCAATAATTGTTGCAATATTTTTCCCTTAAAATCCCTGTTTTATATATTAATTCCCATGTTCCCTTTAAAAGCGCCCCTCCCCTAACATTCTCCTTATGTTCCTTGTCCCCTTGAAACAGTATATAAATCAGCATTTTGCAGGCAGAAACAGCAGGACATTTTGGCCACTCTGCTTCCTAAACAATGTCAGAAACTGAAACCTATGAGCAGAGTGATGACCAGGTATCAGCTTCAGAAATTGAGGTACAGAGGAGGCCTCAAAAGTTAAACGGCGGTCATCACAGGAGAGCGGAGCCCACCTCTTTGACAGGGTTACAGGCTTGTCCTATGGCAGTCTCATGTTTTCAGTACATGTCTTGCTATGAGTTTTGCGAGAGGATCTCTCGGATTCAGCACCACAGAGAGTTGGCTCGACTATTTGTTTTACACTTACATGATGGACATGTCAACCTTGCCGGGGTGGACTTTATTTTGACACCCGAGGTGATTTCACAAGCTACAGGGATACCTAATGACGGGGAGGTATGGAACAAACACAAGGTGTTGGACACTGTTCAGGTTGAGCCTTTTATTAGACCAGCATTCATGAGACTATTGACAGGTGTGTTTCCATTCAGATTTATCAGGCATGAGTATGCTCCCATGATGAGGCTCATCATGCGCTATTTTACCTGTGAGGGCAGATTTTCACAAATATATTCGTACCATATCCGCATATTGATGCACTTCACACGAGTACAGATGATGAATATCCCTATTTTCTTCTATCAGAACATTGAGAGGATGGTATCCATAATGTAGAGGAAGAGCCCGGCACAGAAGTATAGGAGCCTTTACCATTATGGTTCGATTCAGCTTGTAGTATTACACCAGTTGGCTGAGCGAGGCATCTCATGGGAGGAGTTCATCTCTCGTGAGCTTTTCACACCATTACCCTTGCCACATCCTGAGGTTGTTCACGAGGAGGGAGGACCATCTCAGCAGAATGTCATCCCCGTCATTAGCCATGTCAGCTCCCCACCTTTGGTTACTTATCAGAGAGGCCAGAGGGCCTTATTTGCAGCAGCTCGGCGAGTACTTTCTCCACACCAGGTGGAAGGGGTCTCACCTTCTTCATCAGCACCACGAGTGTTATCTCCACACCAGGTGGAAGGGGCCTCACTTCCGACAGTAGCACAGGTATCAGAGAGGGGCAAGCAGCCCATGATTGAGGAGGGATTGTCAGGTGATCCAGTTATTGATCTTGACGCCAGTTCTCCTAGCTCAGAGCTCAAGGATATCATCCGAGAGCAAAGGACCGAGAATGAGTCGCTGCACACAAAGTTTCTAATGGAAAAATGGATAATTAATTATTTAGAGCAGTGAAACAAACAGTTGGAGGATGAGCACAAGCTTTATGAGTTGCAGAAGATTCGTGAAGACCGGGAATTGGCTCACAAGAGACCCGGTGACTTGAGACCCATAGATCGAGAATCTATGCTTATTTGGGACAATGCTCATTTGAAAAGGTTGTTGGCTAAGGCCAATCAAAATAACAAGTTGCTGAGGAACATGAAAAATCATTATTGGGCGCGGATGCACGTGTGCAAAGCGAGGATGAAGGTGCTTAGAGGGCGGTTGGCTAAGGCACTAAAACGGAGAAAGAGGCCCGATCCACTCCGTATCTTGGCTGAGGCTTCACTCAAGGATCACGGCACTCAATAGCCTAGCCACAACACAAATCCCAAGAAATTTTGAGCATTTTGGGTAAATTTGAATTTTTCAGGCAATTTACAGGTTTTCTCCATTAACGGGTCTCACCCCCGGTGAGACCCTTTGTCCCGGCAACTCCATTTTACAAAAAATCAGCATTTCTGGATTTTTCATGAAACGTTACACTTGCTTATCCATTACTAAGAAATTTCATCAAGTTTTGGCCTCAAGAAAGTCAAAAAACATGCAAAAAATGACTTTCTGCCACTTTTTTAACACACAGAAAGCAGTCTTGGGAGATTGCAATTTTGGAGGGGAAAATGACCGCCAAATTCCGAAATTCTAGTTGGGTTGCAAAGTAGACATCCAGACCTTTCCAACAAGCCTACTTTTGTCTCATTTGGACACCTGGAAGTGCCCCACAAGTGGTCCCAAAGACAAGCGACCCGTCAGGCAGAGGTATGAGACCCGTTGGGCAGTTTTCACAGGAAATTCATCTACAGCTCAGGAATTCGCCCAGCTTTGACCAGTTTTGACTTGAGATGGGATTTTTCACCCTCCTTGATGTAATTAATGTATTTTCATGTTGACATGTCACTTATTTAACTTTTCTAGAAGATTCATGCATGACAAGCAAACATTTAATGAATGGATTGGTTTCCTAATTTATAGAGGCAAGTTGTTTTGACTGCCTAGTTTTTAGTGCCAAGTTTGGAAGTGGTTGAAACTTGAAACAGCTCCTAGGATAGTGAGCTCGACCCATGGAGGCAGGGAAATAGGTTAGATGATCTATATTATGTACTTTCTTGTTCATTTTCATGGTTGGACTCTTGAGGGAGAAGCTATCATTGTATTACTTCACTGTATCTCTGCAATTTTTGGCTAAGGAAGACCAGGGTTTTGCAGTCCTTTTTGGGATTCTTGTGGTTACATGTATTGATGGTGTGTTTCTCTATGTACTTGTAAGTGTGTTATGTGAATCATTTACTTTCTTTTCCTTCTGCACATTAAGCAAGCGAAGTGTTAAAGTAAGAATTCATGTCTGTCATGCTCTGCTTTTAAGTTTGTTTAATTTCAATGCTTTCTACTGTTTGAGGAGGATTCAAAGTTATTATTTTCCCTCCTTAGCTCCTCACCTGTCTTTCTCATCCATTCACCTCAGCTTAAGGCATCAATACTGTCTCCTATCTCACCCCAAAGAACCCCCTGCAGAAACTGTGTCAAATCCCCGCACCCAAAATTGCCACTTCCTCAATTTGCCACCAAAAACCCAAAAATTTCAAACTCAATCCTTCTAATCAGTTTACTACCTAATATCAGTGTTACCCTTTGGTCAAATCTCATCCATTGAAGATTTTACTGATATTGACCGGAGAGAGCCTTATCCTACCCCGTAGGGCTAGCTACGAGGCTAAATGGTTTGATGTTGCCTTGAGGTTTGCCTTTTTCAGCCTGAGGTGAAATTTCAAGCGCTAACATACTAGCGAACATACTGGGGAGAACAAACTTATCGTTTGCTCATTGACGTGTTTATTTCATAAGTCTTAGACGGAGTCTGAAGGTACGCCAGGTAGCCTTCGAACACGCTCTTGTTTTACATCAGCATTAGTAGATAATCGCTACTTCAGTCGATCTTCGTGAGCTTGTGAAAGTAGCGCTTCATTGTCACTCTTATCCCAGTATAATTGTTAACTCTGAGCCGTGGATGATAGGTTGAGAGTTTTCATAGGCTGAATGGTTTTTCTTTCCTAGTCTTCTTGAGAAAAACAAGCTGGCTACTGATCCTAGATCTATTTTCAAATCTCATTCATATCCAGCTATTATCAAGTATTTCGAAGATCTAGACTTTGACGAAAGTTTTAAGTTGTCCTTGTTCAAAACCAAATATGAAAGTGCACTTGATTCTCTAGTTCCCAACCCTGATTTTGTTGCTGCTATTGAGTTTGAGAGACATAACAAATTGGTTGAAAATTTTATCTTAATACATCTCCAGACACGTATTCAAGCTACCACCCTCGCTGATTTTGTTGAGAATATCTCTGATCACATTGGATCTACGATCACGGCTCACGAAGTATCTTTTCCTCCATTTGTTTCAGTCTCGCCTATAATCACCTATCCCGAATCCACAGTCGGTTCTCCTCCCACTTCTCCGACTCCCACAACTCCTCAAACTCCACCTCCGGTTATTATAATCCCTGCTATCACACCTCCTCCTCCTCATACCCATCCTACTCCCCCTCCAAGAGCAATGGCTGCCCGCTTTGCCCCACTGCTTTTGCCTGCAAATCTGCATGATATGCCAGCTGATTATCAAAGTAAAATCCCCATGTTCGATGCCACTCCTCAAAGTATTACCGCTCAGCAACATATTGACAAGATGACCACATTCTTTGATTTATATGAGTTAGATGAAGAAGATGTTACCATGCGGTTGTTCGTACAAACATTTGTTGGAGAAGTTAGAAAATGATTCAGAGGATTGGCAGCCGGAAGCATTACTTCTTTGGATGTACTACAAAGGCAGTTTTTGTACCGTTGGGAAATAAGAAAGGACCCGCTACAAATCAATGCTGAATACAACAACCTCAAGCGTAATCCGGGTGAGTTTGTTCAAGATTATATAATCAGGTTCAATACAGTTTATAATGCTATTCCCGATGATTTAAAGCCATCTAGAAAATCAGCACTTCTTAAGTTCCCGGATGGTTTCGATCCGGAGATGGCTTATTCATTAAGAGAAAGAGATCCACCTACTTTGGAGGAGATGCAGAAGATTGCAGTCAGCATTGAGGCAAATTTAAATGACAAAAGGGCAAGAATGAAGGCTGAAAAACGAGTCACAATCAAAGAGGAAGCATCCACTTCAAACCAGTTACATCGTGATGTTGAACAGATAAAGAGGGCACTTGAAAAGATTACTATTGACAAGCCAGAGCCTCAGATTTGTAATCCCAATTTCAGAGGTCAACAACAGCAACAATATAGGATCAAGCAGCGTGAAACAAAGGCACAAGAAGTAGCAGTTCAACAGCAAATGAAGCCACCTTTTCAGCAGAATTTTGTTAGCCAAGAATCCGAAGATGAAGGTGATAATGTTGGTGAGGAAAACCACTTTTTCACTCCTGATGATTTGCCCACATATATTACAGAAGAAGATGAATTGGTGAGTAATTTCGTTCTTCCTCAAGGTGAGCACTATATTTTGTCAAACGATGCAATATTTGAAGAAGAATCCGAAGAGTATCAAAGAGGGTATTTGAATGCTTTATCAGCTCAGCAAGGTCAGCAAAGGCAATTGAGAAACCGAAATATTCCTATAAATCCCGTGCAGAAAAAGAATGATATTGCAGCAAAGAATGATTCGGTTCCATCAAAATGGAAAGACATTGTCGGTCCTTCAACGAGTCAATCATCACCAGCACCCAAGATGGATCAACCATCAAATGCACCAAAGGATAAAGCTGAAAAAAGAGATAATCCGGCTAAAGAAGGTGAGAAGGGTTCAGTTTTCAGTTTGGAGAATGAGATCGCAAAGTTGAAAGTGTCCATTCCTTTGACAAAAATCATGAAGAATAGCAGCTATCGATTCCAGCTCTCTAAGATGTTGAACTTTGACCCAATGCTAGACACGGTGAATGTACAAGATGATCAACCAGAATTGATTTTTGGACCAAATTTAAATGGTGAGTCTCCTGAAAGTGATGTTCCTCCATTTTATATCAGTTTGCGGTTGCATGAGTTTGTGTTGCACAATGCCATGTTTGATTTGGGAGCCTCGCATAATTTGATGCCGAAAATGATCATGGAGAAGCTGGGACTTGACATCACAAGGAACTATCATGATTTGTATTCGTTTGACTCCAACCGGGTGAAATGTATTGGTTTGATCAAGGACTTGGTGGTGAGTTTAGATCAAATCCCAGCAAAGAATGTTTTGATGGATGTGGTGGTGGCGGATATTCCTCCGCGATTCGGCATGTTGCTTTCGAGATCATGGGGAGCCAAGCTCAAAGGTACACTTCAGCTTGATTTTTCCTATGCTACAATTCCAGTGTTTGGTCAGATGAGGAAGTTATATCGGGAATAAAAGATGAAATACATGATCACTAGTAAGGAAAAGCCCGTCAATCATCCTGTAAATTATGTACAAACAGATTTAGAATCTTTTGTTTTGTTTGCGGATAATTTCAATGAGATATATAGTCAGATAGTTCAAGTAGAAGATATACCAGCGATTACCGAGAATTTTAGAGAAGTTTTGAGAAAGGAAAGTGAAGAAAAGTCTGTTGTTATAAAGCCAAGAGCTGAAACAAATGGGTAGCAAACAGAGAATGCATCGACATCACATTTTCAGCACTTAGAAGACGATGAAGATGGTCTTTGGACCATGGATTTTGATGGCGCTGTAGGCAGCGATGGTGCTGGTATAGGTGTGTGGATTCGAAGCCCATTTTCAGTCCAAAACCAAGTCCCAAGCAAGGTATGGGTATGTTCATATAAATTAGCTTTTGATTGTTCAAATAATGAGGCGGAATACGAGGCTCTTATTGCCGATCTGAAAATCCTTCGGAAGTTGAAGGCAAAGAAGATAGCGGTATATGGCGACTCCGAATTGGTTATCAAGCAAGTGAAAGGTGAATTTCAGGCCAAACATCCTCGTATGCGGGCATATCGGAATGCTGTCCTAGACATTTTAAAACTGTTTTCAGAACATACTTTGACATGTGTGCCCCGGATTCAAAATGGTGTTGTGGATGCATTGGCAAAGGCAGCAAGTAATTTGAAAATACCCATGAATTCCAGTAATAAGTTCGAGATATATGTGAATCATCGTCCTACAATTCCAAATAATCAAAGGTGTTGGTAAGTTTTCCAAGATGACGAAGAAATCAAAGATTTTCTGCAAATTGAAGGTAAATTCGAAGACATTTCAATAGACACGGAAGCTGAAGGAGTAAATCAGATGGATGTGTTGCAGCTCAAGGACAATTACATTCCAAAAGGATTGATTCCTTTGGATGAATTGTTTGATCAAGATGATGTGGCCTGCAAGCCAACTTTGAGGCCAACAGATGAAGGAGTTGAAGATGTCAATCTTGGGACAGCTGAAAATCCAAAGTTGGTGAAAGTTTCAAAAGAATTGCCGCCTAAGGTAAAGAAAGAGTATATCAGATTGTTGTCTTTGTTTTCTAATGTTTTTGCATGGGACTATTCAGATTTGAAAACTTATGACACAAGTATCATTCAGCATACCATTCCAATAAAACCAAATCAAAAGCCTTTCCGACAAAAGTTGAGAAGAATTAATCCTAAATTGTTGCCATTGATCGAGAAGGAAGTCAACAGGTTATATAAGTCTGGAATCATAGTGCCAATCTGATTTTCTGATTGGATTTCTAACTTGGTGCCCGTGAGAAAGAAGACTGGCGAAATTCTCTTGTGTATAGACTTCAGAAATCTGAACAAGGTATCATTGAAGGACAATTATCCGCTGCCCAAAATGGATCATATATTGCAGCGGGTAGTGGGGGCATCAAGGATGTCATTGCTTGATGGTTATTCCGGGTATAATCAGATTTTAGTGCACAAAGATGACCGTGACAAGACAACATTTACTACTCCATGGGGGACATTTCATTATGCCAAGATGCCGTTTGGATTGAAGAACGTGGGTGCCACATTTCAAGGGGCAATGGACATGGCCTTTGCAAATGAGAAGGATGTCTTTTTAGTTGTTTACCTTGATGATCTGACCGTGTTTTCTAAATCTGATGAAGAGCATTTGTTTCATTTGACTAAGGTGTTTCAAAAGTGCAGAAAGTATGGCATTTCATTGAATCCGAAGAAAAGTCTTTTTGCTATGAGTGGAGGCAAGTTGTTGGGTCACATTATTTCTAAAGATGGCATTCGAATAGATCCTGCACGGGTGGAAGCAATTCAGAAATTAGAGCAGCCCTGAAGCAAGAAAGAGATTCAGTCTTTCAATGGCAAATTGAATTTTTTGCGTCACTTTATTCCCAATCTGGCCGAACATCTTAGAGAGATAACCAACATGCTCAAAAAGGACAGCGAGCTCAAATGGACCGAAGAAGCGGTAAAGTCTTTTAACTTGGTAAAATTAATTTTATCTTCAACCCCCACTTTGATCAACCCAGATTATACACAAGATTTTATTTTGTTTTCATTTGCTTCGGAGCATACGTTGGCAGCCGTGTTGATGCAAAAGAGAGATGGAGTCGAGAGGCCCATAGCTTTTTTCATCCGCATCATAAGGGACGGAGCACTAAATTATAATATCATTGAGAAGCAAGCATTGGCGCTGATAAAAGCTTTGAAAGATTTCCGGGTATACATACTCAATTCTCACATTTTGGCATATGTTCCCAACGCAGTTGTGAAGGATGTTTTAATACAGACGGAGCCGGAAGGAAGAAGGGGTAAGTGGATCACTGCATTGTTAGAATATGATGTGGAAATTAAGCCTACCAAGTTGATTAAAGGTCAAGGTCTTGCTAAGATGATGGCTGAAACGAATCTCCATGTCCTAGACATCAATTTGATTGCTGCTTTATCCGATGAAGACGAAGAAAATTCAGCTTTACAGGTATCGGATATCTTTGTTTCTTCCCCTTGGTATGCTGATATAGTATATGTGCTTCAAAATCTGTCTTCACCCCCTGGGATGCCTAGAAACAAAGCTAGAACATTAAAGCTAAAGGCAACAAAATTTTGCATCCTCAAATCTGCACTTTATTGGAAAGATCCCGGTGGCATCTTGCTGAATTGTTTGGTCGAAGAAGAAGCTAAGACAGCAGTAGAAGATTTTCATAAAGGTGACTGTGGGGGTCACTTGTTTGGAAAACCACGGCTAATAAGATTTTGAGAGCTAGTTTCTATTGGCCTTCTTTATTTTCTGATGTATATAAAGCAGTTAAGAGTTGTCATGAATGTCAAATTTTTCAAGGAAAACAAAAATTACAGCTGTTACCTCTCAAGCCCATTGAAATCAGCGCACCATTTCAGCAATGGGGATTTTATTGGCGAAATCCACCCAGCATCTTCCGGGCAGCATCGATGGATCTTGACCGCCACAGATTACTTCACGAAGTGGATTGAAGCCATTCCCACTCGGCAGGCCACAGACTCGGTAATTATTTCTTTTCTTGAGAATAACATATTGTCACGTTTCGGTTGTCCACATAAGTTGCTTACAGATAATGCAACAGCATTTAAATCAAAGAGGATGGTTGATTTTTTCTACAAATATAACATCAGCTTGGGGCATTCAACCGCTTACCATCTGCAAGGAAATGGGCTGGCCGAATCTTCAAACAAGTCCCTAGTGAACATCATCAAAAAATTGTTGGAAATCAATAAGAAGAGCTGGCACAAAAAGTTAGTAAATGCATTATGGGCTGATCGTGTAAGTCAAAAGAAGTCAATTGGTATGTCACCCTTTGAATTGGTCTATGGGACTGATGCAGTGTTTCCTACTTCACTTAGTGTTCCAGTGGCAAAGTTGCTTCAAGTGTTAGTGATGAGGAGGATCCTATGCAACGGCGGATTAGTCAAATGATTCATTTACAGCAGATACGTGATGAAGTTCTTCAAAATTCCCTGAAGTTGCAAGAGCACATCAAGAAAATTTATGATAGAAAAGCAAAGCTGGATGATTTTCCGATAGATGACATTGTTTTGAGATGGGATGCCCGAAATGAAGACAAAGGGAAGCATGGAAAATTCGACAACTTGTGGAAAGGTCCCTACAAAATTGCAGCATACCGTGGTCCAAATGCCTTTCTTCTCAAAGAAATGAATGGTGATGAATGTTTCGGTGGGTCGGTGAATGGCCGGCTGCTCAAAAGGTATTATGCTTGAGAATTTTCTGCTCTAATCACTCTCATTGTAATTACCATTTTACTTTCATTCTGCAGCAAGAGTAAACTGATCTCCATATTTAGTCTGGGGCCTACGGTGAAGGCTATAATTATGAACATGGTGATTAGTTGGTTTGGGTTTTTCAAGTTGTTTCAGTCAGTCTATTTTCTGTATAAAGTGAGTCGGTTTGTGTCAAAGTTAGTTTAAAATTTCAATCAAGTGTTAAAGTCAAAAAAAAAAAAAAAAATTGTCCAAATTTGGGTCACATGTGTAAATAATCGACTCCATTGCCCAATGGTTGAAAGCACTGGAGCCAATGTTAGAGTCGGTTTAGTAGCCCTCCATCAACGATCAAATCTCTTTGCATTTTCATAGGTAGGTGTCTCATCAATGTCATCTTTGCATCCCATTAGGCATGCCATAACCCTGATGGAGGAGCTGGTATCTTTTTCCCCCTCTTGGAATTGCTGGACCAAAGTTATTTCGGTCATTAAATTTTTCAAGATTGTCTTGTCTTGTCTTGAGGTCAAATTCCTAGGTTTAGGGTTTTTGTCAAGTTTGTGTTCAAGGTCATGTCTCTGAAGGTCAATAAATGTTCAACAAGCCAGAGGGATGATTTTAAAGGTGTTTCTTCGCAAATTCCTATCTTGTACAATTAATTTTCATCTTGGATTTAAAAACTTTGTTTTTAAAGCCAAGATCATTTTTCAATTTTTTGTAAAAAATGATGAAATTTTAAAAAATTCTTAAGGACATCATGTAACCCTGGCTCCCTAGCCAAGATCCCTCAGATGATATCCCTGCAAAAAGAATCGAGAAAAAGCATTAATCAGTCAATTTCAGGACAAAGGAAACAAAAAAGTCAAGTTTTTTAAAAGTGTCAAAGGAAAAACATTAGAAAGTGGGTTGTGATATGAAATTTATTCAAAGCAAGGCTATAAAGGTTCTATTTTCTTCCATTAAGCCTCATTGTGCATTCAAGTGATAGAGAAGTCAATTGGCAAGAGCGTTTGAGCATTGGAGTGAATTGTAAAAGCGTTTGGGAGAGGTGAGACCCGTTAAAACAGAGGTGAGACCCGTCAAGCAGGTGAGACCCGTCAGGCTACCTCTGCGAGTACAAAATTTGTATGGGTGAGACCCGTCAGGATAGTGAGACCTGTTGGGCGGTGAATGCGACCCATCAACACATCATTTACACAAAATCGCCAGCAGCCTGCAAAGGAACCACGATTTGCCAGATTTTGTAAGGTATGCCCTCAAAGCATAAAAAATTATTGCTTGCTACAGTTCAACAAGATCATAATTGTGTTTTTAAAGGTCTTCATTTTGCAAGTAAAATCTCCATTACTGCTGTGGGTATGAAATTGTCAAAATTGCTGCTTTGAGTATGAAATTGTCAAACTTGCTAGGGTTTATTATGCTGTTTTGAGGTATCCCATTTTGTTTCCTATTGTCCACCTCCCATTACATATTCCTTATCATTTAAATTCCCCTTCCAAATTTGATAAGAACCTTAAACCATACCCCTCATGATGCCAATGTAAAAAATATATATCATGATGCATAATGCAATAATTGTTGCAATATTTTTCCCTTAAAATCCCTGTTTTATATATTCATTCCCATGTTCCCTTTAAAAGTGCCCCTCCCCTAACATTCTCCTCATGTTCCTTGTCCCCTTGAAACAGTATATAAATCAGCATTTTGCAGGCAGAAACAACAGGACATTTTGGCCACTCTGCTTCCTAAACAATGTCAGAAACTAAAACCTATGAGCAGAGTGATGACCAGGTATCAGCTTCAGAAATTGAGGTATAGAGGAGGCCTCAAAAGGTAAAAGGCGGTCATCACAGGAGAACAAGCGCAAGGTGTTGGACACTGTTCAGGTTGAGCCTTTTATTATACCAGCATTCATGAGACTATTGACAGGTGTGTTTCCATTCAGATTTCTCAGGCGTGAGTATGCTCCCATGATGAGGCTCATCATGCGCTATTTTACCTGTGAGGGCAGATTTTCACAAATATATTCGTACCATATCCGCATATTGATGCACTTCACACGAGTACAGATGATGAATATCCTTGTTTTCTTCTATCAGAACATTGAGAGCATGGTATCCATAATGCAGAGGAAGAGCCCGGCACAGCAGTATAGGAGCCTTTACCATTATGGTTTGATTCAACTTGTAGTATTACACCAGTTGGCTCAGCGAGGCATCTCATGGGAGGAGTTCATCTCTCGTGAGCTTTTCACACCATTACCCTTGCCACATCCTGAGGTTGTTCACGAGAAGGGAGGACCATCTCAGCAGCATGACATCCTCGTCATTAACCATGTCAGCTCCCCACCTTTGGTTACTTATCAGAGAGGCCAGAGGGGCTTATTTGCAGCAGCTCGGCGAGTACTTTCTCCACACCAGGTGGAAGGGGTCTTGCCTTCTTCATCAGCACCGCGAGTGTTATCTCCACACCAGGTGGGAGGGGCCTCACTTCCGACAGCAGCACAGGTATCAGAGAGGGGCAAGCAGCCCATGATTGAGGAGGGATTGTCAGGTGATCCAGTTATTGATCTTGACGGCGGTTCTCCTAGCTCAGAGCTCAAGGATATCATCCGAGAGCAAAGGACCGAGAATGAGTCGCTGCACACAAAGTTGCTAATGGAAAAACGGATAATTAATTATTTAGAGCAGCGAAACAAAAAGTTGGAGGATGAGCACAAGCTTTATCAGTTGCAGAAGATTCGTGAAGACCGGGAATTGGCTCGCAAGAGACCCGGTGACTTCAGACCCATAGATCGAGAATCTATGCTTATTTGGGACAATGCTCATTTGAAAAGGTTGTTGGCTAAGGCTAATCAAAATAACAAGTTGCTGAGGAACATGAAAAATCATTATTGGGCGCGGATGCACGTGTGCAAAGCGAGGATGAAGGTGCTTAGAGGGCGGTTGGCTAAGGCACTAAAACGGAGAAAGAGGCCCGATCCACTCCATATATTGGCCGAGGCTTCACTCAAGGATCACGGCACTAAATAGCCTAGCCACAGCACAAATCCCAAGAAATTTTGAGCATTTTGGGTAAATTTTGAATTTTTCAGGCAATTTACAGGTTTTCACCATTAACGGGTCTCACCCCCGGTGAGACCCTTTGTCCCGGCAACTCCATTTTACAAAAACTCAGCATTTCTGGATTTTTCATGAAAAGTTACACTTGCTTATCCATTACTAAAAAATTTCATCAAGTTTTGGGCCTCAAGAAAGTAAAAAAACATGCAAAAAATTACTTTCTGCCACTTTTTTAACACACAGAAAGAAGTCTTAGGAGATTGCAATTTTGGAGGGGGAAATGACCACCAAATTCAGAAATTCTAGTTGGGTTGGAAAGTAGACATCCAGACCTTTCCAACAAGCCTACTTTTGTCTCATTTGGACACCTGGAAATGCCCCAAAAGTGGTCCCAAAGACAAGCGACCCGTCAGGCAGAGGTATGAGACCCGTTGGGCAGTTTTCACAGGAAAT
>APFE031440780.1:0-11887 GCA_000404065.3 Pinus taeda
CCTTATTTCACTAGTCTTCTTTCTTGTGGGGACTAAGTTTGAAATCCAATCAGAGAATCTGATTGGTGCTATAATGCTTGCTTTAAACATTTTTTGTACCTCTTGTTCCATTGCTGGGAGGAGCATAGGATTGATTCTCCTTAATTTTTTGTTTAAAGGGCTTTTGATCTGGCTTGAGTGGAATAGTGTGTTGTATTACAGAGGTGTCATAGGATTTTAGATCCTCATAACTCCATGCAAAAACATCCTGAAACTCTTTAAAAAGGTCAATGTATTTAGGCTTTTGGTCAGGAGGCAAAGCAGCAGACAATTTTATGACCTTAGGCTGTCTAACAGTCCCAATGTTATATTCTTCTATGGCAGTGTTGAGGGGCTGCAATTTTGGTTTGTTGGGAACATCATTGGAGTCAAAAATGTCTTCTAAAGGGGCTAAGCCTGTTGGAAGAAAATTGTCCTTCAATTGTAACACTTCAGTTTCATAATCAGCTATTTCTTCACATTTAATTTGTTGGATTTCTTGTATGTTGTGTTTGTTGAAGGTTGTAGGATGTAGTATTTTCTTAGCTGTTTTGGGTGATATGGCTTGGCTATTCTGTTTGCCATGTATTTGTGATTGACTTGCTGTCTCAAGTATTAGTGATTGACTTTTTGTCTCAAGTCTTTGTGATTGACTTGCTGTCTCAATGTCAATTTTTAGACCTAAAAACTCTTCCTGTAAAGTCAAGAAATTGTTTATTTGTGTGTCATCATCAAATACCTGCCAGTCCTTGTCAAATGTTCTTGGTCAGATTTGGAGAAAGGTGTGAGATCATCTAAATAAATGACAAGAAATTCATGGATCTCTTTGGCAAAACCAATGTCCATTGCTCTTTGGAATGTAGCCCCTGCATTGTTCAACCCAAAAGGCATTTTAACATATTTAAAGGTTCCCCATGGGGTTGTAAATGCTGTTTTGTCTTGATCATCAGGATGAAGTAAGATCTGGTTGAAGCCTAAGAACCCATCAAGTAAGGAAATCCTTGAGGCCCCCACTACTCTCTGCAAGATGTGATCCATCTTGGGTAAGGGGTAATTATCTTTCAAGGACACTTGGTTCAGGTTTCTTAAATCAACACAGAGCTTTATTTCACCAGTCTTCTTTCTTGTGGGGACTAAGTTTGAAATCCAATCAGAGAATCTGATTGGTGCTATAATGCCTGCTTTAAACATTTTTTGTACCTCTTGTTCCATTGCTGAGAGGACCATAGGATTGATTCTTCTCAATTTTTGTTTAAAGGGCTTTTGATCTGGCTTGAGTGGGATAGTGTGTTATATTACAAAGGTGTCATAGGATTTTAGATCCTCATAACTCCATGCAAAAACATCCTGAAACTCTTTAAAAAGGTCAATGTATTTAGGCTTTTGGTCAGGAGGTAATGCAGCAAACAATTTTATGACTTTGGGTTGTCTAATAGTCCCAATGTTATATTCTTCTATGGCAGTGTTGAGGGGCTGCAATTTTGGTTTATTGGGAACATCATTCGAGTCAAAAATGTCTTCTAAAGGAGCTAAGCCTGTTGGAAGAAAATTGTCCTTCAATTGTAACACTTCAGTTTCATAATCAGCTATCTCTTCACATTTAATTTGTTGGATTCTTTGTATGTTGTGTTTGTTGAAGGTTGTAGGATGTAGCATTTGCTTAGCTGTTTTGGGTGATATGGCTTGGCTATTCTGTTTTCCATGTATTTGTGATTGACTTGCTGTCTGAAGTCTTTGTGATTGACTTGCTGTCTCAAGTATTTGTGATTGACTTGCTGTCTCAAGTCTTTGTGATTGACTTGCTGTCTCAGTGTCAATGTTTAGACCTGAAAACTCTTCTTGTAAATTCAAGAAATTGTTTATTTGTGTATCATCATCAAATACCTGCCAGTCCTTGATATTATTTGGGACAGATGGTCTGTGTTTTATCTCAGCTGTGAAGCAATGATGGGGATCGAAAGGGAGCTTACAGGTACTTGCAAATGTAGCCAGACTATGAGCATGAAGATTCTGAGCCCTAGGAATTTTGGCAATCTGAAATTTAGTGAAGGACTTTAGCAGCTCAGTAGCAGCAGACCTATAGGACCTCAGTCTTTTGTCATTAGTGACAAAATTGCCATTCACTTATTGGATAACTAGGTCTGAGTCTCCTAGGATTGAAACTCTTATGGCTTGTAGGGATCTTACTAACTTGAGGCCTAGTAAGAGAGATTCATACTCAGCCATGTTATTAGTGCACCTAAAGTTCAGTCTATAGGCTCGTCCCTCTGCATGGCTATTTTGTTTGTTGTGTATCCACACTCCAGCTCCTACCCCCAACTTGTTGACTGAACCATCAAATTATAGGAACCATAAGATCTCTTGTTCTAAGGGAGGTTGAATAATACCTCTGTGGTCTGGACTTGTGAGTTGAAGTTTAGGTTCTTTATCTAGTTTGACTTTTAGAACAGTCTTCTCATTTGATGGGATCAGCTTTGTTTCTAGAGTAGCAGTTTGTTTATTGAAGTCCTGATCTTGTTTGAGTGTCTTGGTTTCATCATCATTTGCTTTGTCCTCTCGAACATTTCCATCTTTTGATTCAACCAATGTTTCTATGTTAGGGTTCCCTTCATTGATATGTTGATCTGTTTTGATTGTCTGGATTTCTTCATTGTTTATGAGACCGGTATTGTCATTAAAAAGGATATATGAGTCTATGTCAGAATGGACAGCATATATGGGGAAGTTTTGAAGCTTTTCTTCAGTGCTGACCATGTATTTCATGAGTGACTCTCTATATAGTCTCTTGGGTTGACCAAAGACTGTGATTGTGGCATATGACATGTCTAATTGAGGGGACCCTTGAAGTTTAGCCCCCCATGATCTTGACAATAACATTCCATATTTGGGTGGGATATCAGCAACAACAACATCCATCAAGATTGTTTTATTTTGGTATTGGACCAGGGATACATACAAGTCTTTTATCAACACTAGACACTTAACTTTGGCTGGAATCAAATGAAAATAGGTCTTTATATGGCCTAGTAATATCTAGATTCAGCCTTTCCATGACTGATTTTGGCATTAGGTTATGAGAGGCACCTGAGTCAAACATTGCATTGTGTAGTATCTTATCATGGATATGTAAACTGACATAAAAAGGTAAGATCCCTGTGCCTACTGTTTTTCGATCAACTTCTGGACCAAA
Organism: Pinus taeda; assembly: GCA_000404065.3. NCBI lineage: Eukaryota > Viridiplantae > Streptophyta > Pinopsida > Pinales > Pinaceae > Pinus > Pinus taeda. The sequence continues at coordinate 3,209 of APFE031440780.1, forward strand.
GAGCAATTCTGGGGTATCATCCAGCACATTGACATTGTCTTTGTCTCGAGTGAGTTGGAGGGACTTCTTAATCTGTTGTTTGTAGATGTCATGTTTGGCTAGTTCTGCAAGAGGAATGGCTATTTTCAGTTTGCCAACTTCAGCTTCCAAATCAAAGGGTTTTTCAATATGAACCCTAATGTTGTGGGTGACCATCTTTTCTTTGTTAAGTAAGGTTTCTTTTTTATCCTCGACTTGATCTTGGGGCTTCTGTTTTTCATTCATCTCTTGTGGAACTTTTCTTGGATTGGGTTGTAAATATGATGTAGCTAGTGGCTTCTGTGTTGAGGGAAGTTGTTCAGTAATTTCTTCAATGGTTACTTCCTTTGTAAGTGAATCATTTGTGTTCATTGGTTCTGTTACTATGGCACTCTTAGGCTGCAGTCTATCCTTTGTTTTTTCAGGTTGTGTTATGTTTACAGTTCTACTTCTTAGTTTGTATGGTTTATGAACTTCATAAACAACTGTGTCATAGCCTTGTTTGAAGTCAAATGACTCACCTGACTTGGTTTGGAATTGTTTAATGTCCTCATCTTCATGATCTTCTTGACATAGGAAAACTTGGTGCTCATCATCAAGGCCCATTAGGTGAATGTGGGTGTCATCCACTTGCTCATCTAAAGTGGATGTTTCAGCATAGTTTTCCTGGAATGGAGGTCTTATCTCTGGATCAGGATTAACCTTGCCCACATTAGGGTTTTGGTTTCTCCTAAAGTTTCGATTTATGTTAGGGTTGTTTTGTGGTGCTTCCCATGATGACTTTCTCTCCATGAATTCTACTCTTTCACCCAACCTCTTCATACCATAGATTATTGCATCCAATTTTTGGTCAAAGGCTGAGGGTTCCTCTTTGAAGGAAACTCTTTTTTCCAATCTTGCCCTATTCCTCTTAGCAATTAGGTTAGCCTCAACTATGACAACAACCTTTTGTACTTGTTCGAGGGTTTGAGGGGCTCTTTATTTCAATTGATAAGCCATGTCAGGGTCAAATCGACCAGGGAATTCGTATAAGGCCAAATCAGGAGGAGGTCTTAAGTTTTGGGGCATTGCAATGTATACATTGTTGAACCTAGCACAATACTCCAGAACTATCTCTTCAGGACCTCTCTTAATCATGTCATATTCACCAAGTATATGCAAGGGATCCTTCTTTTTCTCCCATCTCTTGCTAAAGGCTTGGTAAAGCTCATCAGGGGTTGTGATGGTATTTGCAGGAAGTGACCTGAACCAAGTTCAAACATCACCTGTTAAGCTTTGGACAAAAATTCTCATCCTCACACTTTCATCATCTATCTCATAGTTCTCAAAATGATCCTGCATCCTCTTGGCATGCTGAATAGCAGAGTAAGGGCCAGTGGAGTCAAAATATGAGATTTTGGCTTGGTAATCCTGCGGTAAAGCTGCAGGATTAGCAGGTAATTGCAAAGGTGCATATCTCATAGCCATATTCACAAGGTTTGGGGGATTGACAAGGACAACTGGGACAAAAGGAACAATGGGCACCACAGGGGTAACACGTATAGTAGAGCCTAGAGTGTTGGTCAAGGGAGTATGTGTGGGGGATGAGGATGTAAGAGGGGGGCTTTGAGATGTGGATGGAGAACTAGGGGAATTAGGGGTGGAGCGAAAAAGAACCTTGATTAGAGTGGAGATGGGGTTGGGGTGAATTGTCTCTGGACTTAAGTTAGCAAGCTTATCTGGACCTTGCTACTTCTTAATAAATTTAGGGATTGTATTAGGATTTTCAAAGACAGTAGGTGGCTTTGGGTCAGGATTTGCCCTAGTGTACCGAATATTCTTCTTGGGATCCAGCTTCTGAGCTAGTCTTTATGAGTTTTTTAGGAAAATTTGTATTTTGCAAGGACTGGACAAGATTTTGAAAAGGCTATAGTATCTTAAAACGAGTATGAAGATTAACTGAATCAACTCTTCACTGAGGCTGTTAGTGTTGGTACATAAACAACTTTGAAGGCTTCTTGGCTGATATTCAGGTTTCAAGTGTAACTTTAGCAGATATATAATTTTTTCTAAATCCTGAAGAGCTCCCCAGCGGTGTCGCCATTTATGTTAACACACAGGTTGTTCCCTATGACTCCCAAGGGAATACGGCCGGGGTAACCACTAACCAATCTTTGGACTACAGCTTCTAGCCCAGCTGTAATCAGAGAAGGCTCTCTCTATAGGGTTTGTCTCTGTTCTGTGGTGATATTAGGCTAGCTATGAAGTAAAGGTTTTTTGGTTTGTGTTTGGTTGGAAGGATGTCTTTCTGTACTTAAAGTGGAGATCTGCAGATAAAGTTAGTCCATTGGGTGATGGAGTCTGTGGCTATTGGTTTCTTGAAATCTTGAGTTTGAGCAGCTGGAGTTACAGGGCCATTTAGATACTTCATGAAACAAACTTGAAATTGTGATGATGGAGTGTAAACAACCAGTGAAAAGCAATTAAAATTTTCCACTAAGCTGGGGTGTGAGAAAGGGATATTTCCTCAGGAGCAAACTTGAATTCCTGAAACAATAATCACTGTGAAGATATAGTGTGAAAGGGTAGCAATTAAGAATTATGCTTTCATTACTATAACTGAAGAAAAACATTCAAAATAGCTTAGATTGAGCTCAAGGTAATCTATGATTAAGTCCTGGAACTATTCTTTTTCCTTTCTATTAGCTGTAAAACACAGGAAACATGAAAGAGATATGAAAGATGAAAAAACATATAACAAAGAGTTATAAGAGAAACTCATTGTGCCATGAGATACACAGGAATCCTGCAACTTTCAACTAAACACCAGAAAACATCAAGCAACACAGAGATTTTGAAATTCCATCATCTTTTGTATTACTTCTATGAGAGTTATAGTAAAAGAAACAGTAGAATATATATGAATAATATCCGACATCCAATGTCCAACCCCTACTAACTTATGCGAGGGGTAATATATAGAAGTGTCTTATACAAAATATCTGAGGAATTGAGTCATCTGAGAGATAAAATATCTTCTTTAACTCGTACAGGAATAGTAGATAAGAAGTTATTATAGCTTTTAATACAACATAAGTGCTCTTTACTCCTGTCATAATATTTTGACCTTTGGAGCTCATTGAGTCGGTTGAGCGCTTTGTTATAACTGTTGAATGACGTGTCTGTGCAGCTCTATCCTCTTGTAGCTTTTCAACCCTATCACCTGTGACTGTCAGTGCTGCTGTGGTGGCCAAATAGTTGTGCTGAGTTGGCTCAGCCTCTTTCTGCATACCTGCTGATATATCCTTATCTTCCTGTGTTTGAAAATTTTAAATTTTTCAAAAAAGAAAAATATAATTACTGGCTTTGGTTTAATAGTAATTGTATTAAATTATTCCACACTTCCTGTGTAGGAAATTGATGCCTCAAAATTGACCCCATGGTCTCATCTACCTCTGTATACTTGTAAAAATGGGGAGGCTCATCAAACAAGTGAGTGGTTTCATGCATAATGAAGAATAAACTCTCCACCCTGTTGAAAAGGGTCTGTCCTGTTGCTGGCCTTGTTTCTGCTGATGTGCTTGCTGTCTCTGCAATCTAATTGGCAGCAAAAGTGTTGACTCTCTTGGCATATTTTTCATGTGAGAGTAGTCTTCATGATGTCTCCGTCAGGCTAGGAAGACCCCATTTTTTGTAATGCCATGAACCTGTCCTGGAACTTATTGGTATCTTCCTGCATATCCTGGCTTCTTCTTTCCAGGGTCTGAACCAGGTTTCTTAGTGTCAGGACCCTTTTGATCATTGAAATGGTCTCAGTCCTGTTAGCAATTCCCATTTTGATCAGCTGGGACCTTGTCCTGTAGTTAAGCACATTTATCATTCTGGTGGCAATCTCAGGCATGTTGCCTAGAGATGCCCTTGCCCTTTGGATTTCTTTGTGTGCTTTTCCAATGAGCGCCATTTCCTCATGAATGGCCTCAATGTACTCCCACTGGTATGTGATGGACTGGCCAATATTGGCCCATAGGATCCTTTTGAGCTCAGATGTCACCTTGTCCAGTGTGAGCTCCTTTTCTAGCTCAGTTATTCTCTTTTTGAGAGCCTTTACCTCTCTTTCTCTTTCGGCCACATTCTGCTTGGACTTGTCATATTTCTCATTGATTTTAGCTAGAGTGTCTTTGGCCTGATTCAACTCTGACATTTGAGACTCCAAGGCTTGAATCTCATTCCTCAGCTTCTGCATGTCAAGGCTTTCAGCCTGCTCTGTTATTGGTGCTGAGGTGGATGGTGCTGCCTGTTGAGTCTGCTGACTGGGAGGGGTAGTGGTTTGAGGAGCTTCCTCCAGATTAATTGTTTCTGGAGGAGGTTGTGAAATTTGTCCTGCCTCCTTTTGCTGCAATGTTGCCTGAAGGGTAGCCTCTGATTCCTGCAGCTTCTCTTGTGTGTGGATGAGCTCTTTATATAATGTAATGAGCATAGTAGCTGCATCCTTGTCTTGTCTAAGCTGGGCAATCTCTTCTGTTTGAGGATGAAGAGTTGCTGGGATCTTTATCGTTTTCCTCAGTGCTGCCATATCAGCATCCCTTAGCTTCAGAATCTCCTGCACTGCTTTGACATCTTTAGGATCATGTCCAAGCTCTATTATGATTTCCTCTAGAGCTTTGATCCTGTTGTCCTTTGCTTGAGAGGAAGCCCTTTCCATCTCAAGTTGTGCAGTGGTGTTATTTAGGCTATTTTGTAGCCTATAGTTCACCAAGGTCTTATCTGCCAAGGAGGCATACACCATCTCACCCATTTGTTTGTGCAGCTCAATATGATCCATTGGGTGGATGTCTTGGGACAGGACCTCAAGGTTGGTCCTGATGTAATCAGCAGCTGACTGTGGTTGCTGCACTGCTGGTGTGAAATGGCTCATTATCATTTTACCCGCATGTGCATCATATGCAGACATGAGTCTTTGCTGATTTGTGGGAGCCATTTTGAATAAATGATTATATAACTGCAGCCTCAAGGGTTCATTTCTCTTTTTGATGTCCTTGAATTGCTGCTTGATGCTTCTCTTGCCTTCCCTCTGTTGGCCTGAGGAGCTAACTTCTCCTCCTACTGCCCTTTCTTGTTCTTGCTAGAAGGAGTTGGCTGAGGCCTCCATTCTGGGCAGGCCTGTACCTGAAGTTTACCCCATTGGCATTTCTTCTTCTGAGAAAGGGTTTAGCCTTTGTCTCTTCTCCCCTTGAGTTGTTGAGGTGGTAAGGGGAGTCTCTTTGTCCCTTTCATGGCTGATATCCTCCCTTTGTGGGGTTTGGAGGACAGAAGAATCAATCCTTGAGTCTTGCCTGGGAGGTGCCATTTGTGTTGGCTGCTGCTGTGTGGCCATTGGGGCCTCTGCTGTCTGTTCTCCCTACGCTGACTACTCCTTCTGTGGCTATGGTACCTGTTGGGGTTGTTGAACCTGTGCCTGCTATACCTGTTCCTGTTCCATCTCTTTCTCCTTGCCTTTACTGTGAGCTTGGCTTGTAGTTTGGACTGCCTCCTGATGTGTTGTGGAGGATGAGGCAGCTGCTCCTGCTTGAGGCTTTGGCAGAGAGAATACCTGTGCAGGAAGTTCCAAGTCAGCCATCTTAAGAAAATTTCTTCTTACTCTCTCATTCAATTCTTCTTGTGTGATGGGTTCCTCTAGTGTGCCTCTCTTCCATTTTGGTTGATTGGCATATTGTTCAATGTGAGGAATCCTTACATGGTCATAGCTAGAGAGCCTATATTTGACCCTTCTTAATGATATGGAGTGATTTGGTTCATAGGGTTTCCAGAGGAAACTGGTCTTCAAGCCAAGGCCTTCTAGCTTTCTATCAGATTCTTTCCAGCCTTCCTCCCTTTTGTTCAAGACAAGGTGGCCCAATTGGTTTTTCACTTTAAGCTGTGCCTTCTTGCCCTTACCTGATAAGTGTATCATATCAGCATTCCCAAATTGCCTGAATTATTCAAGGGAAAATAGTCTCATGGGCACATACTTGGGCATTCTGTATGGGGGTAGCTCACAACCATATATTCTGATAACGGTGTAGCTTTGGTAAAAATACCAATCCCCAATGTTGTACACTTTGGATAACTGCAGAATTCTCTGCATCTCATCAGTCAGTCTTGGAGGAGGCGAGCTTAGGAACAAAGACATGGCTGGGTGAATGAAGAGGTCTATAAATTCGTAGTAAGTGTATGGAGAGTAGGCTCTGCAATGAAACACTGAGCTCCAATACACTACTGACCTTGGATTGCCTTGTGCATCCGTTCTCTTGACAATGAAGGAGAATTTCTCATGCTGATAATATAGAATCAAGTGGTAGATGTAGGAGGTGTATCTGAACACCTTCTCTCTTGATAGGTTCATGAACTGCTCATGCATCTTATTTGATATGTAGGTGGCATAGTCATAACAGATTGGAGTTTTTCCAGGGGCAAACATAGTCATCATCACCAGCACAGTTTCATCAATATATTCAACTGATTTGTACCCCAAGATGGAACTGACCATATCTGCAAGGTCTACACCCAATTGATTGAGGTAACCAGTGAAAATAGGAGGGTACTGCACAGTGTCAGAGTTGATAAACAATTGGTTGAGCTTTGTGATTTGTGCATCTGTCAGCATCTTAGCTCCTTGGTTTATCAGATCCAATAAAGACAAGGGAACCAATTTCTTCTGAGTCTTGAACTGCAGCATCTCTCTAATGGCCTCAGGGGTCATGTAGAATACAACTGAGCCTGAAGGGTCAAGAATAGCTCTTTGAGTGGGATCATAGCGTACAGCACATAGATGAATCAGGTCAGGGAATTGGTTGACCTGAGGGAGCCTGAAAATTGGGAGGAAGGAATCCTAAATGCCCAATATGTCTATCCCATCCACATGTTTGGCCTTAAGCTCATTTAGCAGGTGGAGGTGGAACCTGCTGTGTGTTAAAGAGTCCTCTGAGATTTGGTAATCCAGGTCTGCCAAATCCTGCCACTCCATCTCTCCTGAGGGGCATTCAAAGGGGTAACATTGAGAGCCACAGGTGCAACTGGAGTTTCCATGGTTACTTAGACTCTGTTTTGTATGTAGACTGATGTTACTTAGACTGGGCAACAAGAGCACTGCCTGAGTGAGGAGGTGAATTTGAGAAATGGAGGATGTCAGGGTAAGCTTGCAGTTTGGACTGCCCACAGTTACTTGAGAAGGTGAATAGTTGTCTTCGGCAGAGCCTTTTTAATAATTGGGTGCAGGTACCAGGTTTTCTGTTCACGACTGCGCGAACAGAAATGCAGGTTTTAATGAGAATTTTGTTTAAAACAGGCTCTGTTATTGAATTTTGACCATTCAAATTCAAAATGGGAGCTTGGTGCAGGGTGTTGCCTGGTGAATTTTGCGTCTTTTAGTGCCTTCAGTGAATTTTTAGTTATTACAGACAAAAACAAAGCTTAGAGAGGACTTGCAGGGATAAATACCTGGTAAATCGATGGTCCGGGTCACGAATGCAGGTGGGTAGGCGCGTCGAAGGTCTCCAGGTCGATTTGAGCAGGTTGGTGCAATTGGTCGTAAAATGCATGCAGAGGGTGCAACAATAGTTTTTGCAAAAAGTGCAAAAAGAACGCGAAAATTGACAAAATATGGCTTTTTTGGGACATTCACGCCTTTTTCGGGTGACGTCAGCATGATGTCATCAGGTGGGTCAGGGTCGGATGACGTCATCAGGTGACGTGGTAGCCTATGAGTGGTCCACGGGGGTGGTGAGGTGGCAGACAGGTGGAGCAATGGTGGACGGGGGTTGCGGACATGGCGCTGATGCAGGCAGGCGGATTGGTGAAAAACCGGAAACCACGGCGGTAACATATCGGACCGCTTATGCTACGGAAAGGAATCTGTCAGAGGGGGCTCTGATACAATTTGGGGGCGACGTGTGGACCCAGCCTGACGTCAGCCTCTAACAGATATCGGATGATATCCTTCGGACGTCGGGGCCGGTCCGATATCCGCGTCAACCGTCGGATGAAAAGTGCTTGATCGGACGGTCGACGGGCGAATGACTTGCACGGATGATATGGCGTCGGGCGGACAATAAACTATTAATTTCCTTGGGATTTGCGCCCGGCGGGACCCTTCGAAATATCAATGAATTTCATGGTTTTTCCAATGTTTTTCTTTATTAAATCACGCATAGCCGAGAACTTTAGGATAAGGCGGAAAACTAAGGTTTTTCAACATATTTTTGCAAATTTGGCACATAGCTTTAAGAACTTAGGCTAAGTGGGTTTTTGATATAATTTTGCATAAAAGCGCGAATGGGTCCCAAACTTAGGATAAGGCGGACAAAGTGGGTTTTTCCATATATTTAGCCTTTTGAGCGGGTCTAAGGGTGCAAAAGGGGTTTTTCAAGGTTTCTTAGGCAAAGTGAAGGGTTGGCTAAGTAGATGAGTTCCTGAAGGTGAAAAAGAGGTTAGGCTTGGTTCTCAAACTGACCAGATGTCAATTTGATTCCCTGGTAGTGAATCATATGGCTATAATGCCAAGGAGGGGATATTTATAGAATTCTTAGGGTTTATACACCATGGTGTTATAATAGTAGGGAAAGGGTAACATAGGGAGTTAGATAATAAAGTTAGAGGTTAATATGGAGGGGGAAGGTGAATGAGGAGTGATATTACTAAGTTTTC
>APFE031440780.1:17789-32370 GCA_000404065.3 Pinus taeda
TTGGATGCTTCGACATGTATAAATATGTATTATAACATTGAAAAGAACATAATGAAAAATCAAGCTGGTAGTCCCAGTTTTGGGATCCAGGGGAAAATCTATGTGTATATGTGTTTTATGTGTTATGCTCTCGCAATGTTTATTTTCTATGTTTTAAAATTTGTATGCAGGTAATTTCTGTACAGGGTTAAAACCTACAGCCTCCTCAATGTAGATGTGATGCTTAGATTTATCTGCATGCACCGCCGAAGCAGAGGAGCGGGTCCTGCCATGCTGAGCATGTTGCTAACATCAAGCATAATTGACCATGGTTGACCATATTTGACCATGATTGACCATGAATGACCAAGGTTGACCATGGTTGATTTTCATTTTGAGAAAATCCTATGATCAACTATAAGATAAATATTATAAACCAACGTATATAAACCTATGATAAATATTATAAACAATAAAATAAACATGGTTGACTATGAGTCATTTTCATTTTGGAGACAATCTTTGTCACAATGCGACGTTGAAGCATGGTTGACCATGATTCATTTTCATATTGAGACAATTTTTGTTCTATTGTGATGTTGGACCATGGTTGATTTTCATATTAAGACAATTGTTGTTATAATGTGACATTAGACCATGTTTTACCATGATTGACCATGGTTGATGATGGTTGACAATGATTGGGCATGGTTGATTTTCATATTGAGAGAATCTTTGTCGAAATGCGATGTTGGACCATGGTTGACCATGATTATAAACCCAAGGGATTTATATTTAACCCTAGTCTTAATATTATAAACCCTCTGAATAATATTATACCCTAGGAATATGAACCCAATGGAATAATATTAAACCCAAGGGATTAATATTATAAACCCGAGGTATATAAACCAAAAGATAAATATTATAAACCCTAAAAGAAACATGGTTGACCAATGTTGATTTTCATATTGAGACAATCCTTGTCACAATGCGATGTTGGACCATGGTTGACCATGATTTATTTTAATATCAAGGCAATCTTTGTCACAATGTGACATTGGGCCATGGTTGACCATGGTTGATTTTCACATTGAGACAATCTTTGTCACAATGTGACGTTGGATGATGGTTGATCATGATTGACCATAGTTGGTCATGATTAATATTTAAAACCCAATGGAATAATAAACCCAAGGAATTAATACTAAAAATCTAAGGGAATAATATTAAACACAACGGAATAATATAAACCAAAGGTATATAAAATCTAAGATAAATATTATAAACCCTTAAATAAACATGGCTGACGATGGTTGATTTTCATATTGAGACAATCATTGTCATAATGCGACGTTGAACCATGCTCGACCAAGGTTGAACCCCTTAATGTTATAAACCCTTAAATAAACATGGTTAACCATGGTTGATTTTCATATTGAGACCCAAAGGTTAAATAAACCCAATGGAGTAATACTAAAAACCAAAGAGATTATAAACCCAAGGAAATAATATTAAACCCAAAGGTATAATACTAAACCCTAGGAATATGAACCCTTAAACTAATAAACCCAAGGAATTGATATTATATACCCAAGGGAATAATAAACCCACAAGAATAATATTAAACGCTAGGAATATGAACACTTAGATTAAAAAACCCAAGGGATTGATATTATAAACCCAAGGGATTAATATGAAAACCCTAAGGGATTAATAACATAAACCTAAGGGAATATAAACCCAAGGGATTAATACTAAAAACCCAAGGAATTATAAACCCAAGTGAATAATATTAAACTTAACGGAATAATATAAACCCAAGGTATATAAAACCCAAGATAAATATTATAAATCCTTAAATAAACATGGTTGGCCATGGTTGATTTTCATATTGAGACAATATTTGTCACAATGCGATGTTGGACCATGCTCGACCATGGTTGAACCCTTAGGTTAATAAACCCATGGGATTGATATTATAAACCCAAGGGAGAAATATTAAACCCAAGGCATTAATATTATAAATCCAAGGTATATAAACCCTAAGATAAATATTACAAACCCTAAAATATTCATGGTTGGCCATGGTTGTTAATGGTTGATTTTCGTATTGAGACAATCCTTTTCACAATGTGACATTCGACCATGGTTGAATATGCTTGGCCATGATTGATTTTCATATTGATACAATATTTGTCATAATGCAACGTTTGACCATGGTTGACCATGATTGATTTTATAAAGCATGGTTGACCATAATTGACCATGATTTCTCATGGTTGACCATGATTGATATTAGAAACCCAAGGGATTAATACTTAAAACCCATGGGAATAATATTAAATCCTAGGAATATGAACCCTTATATTAATAAACCCAAGGAATTGGTATTGGGACATGGTTTACGATGGTTGATTTTCATATTGAGACAATCCTTGTCACATTGTGACATTGGACCATGGTTTGCCATGATCGATTTTCGTGTCAAGACAATCTTTGTCACAATATGACATTGGACCATGATTGACCATGATTTATTTTCATGTTAAGACAATCTTTGTCACAATGCGACGTTGAATCATGGTTAAACATCATTGACCATAGTCAACCATGGTTGACCATGATTGACCATGGTTGGCCATGATTGACATTATAAGCACAATGGATTAATACTAAGAACCCAAGGGATTGTAACCCAATGGAATAATATAAACCCAAGGTATATAAACCCCAAGATAAATATTATAAACCATTAAATAAGCATGGTTGACCATGGTTTACTATGGTTGATTTTCATATTGAGACAATATTTGGCACAATGCGACATTGGACCATGTTCGACCATGGTTGACTATGGTTGATTTTCATATTGAGACAATCTTTGGCACAATGCAACGTTGGACCATGTTTGACCATGGTTGAATCCTTAGATTAATAAACTCAAGGCATTGATATTATAAACCTTAGGGATTAATACTAAAACCCTAAGGTATTATGAACCCAGGGGAATAATAATAAACTCAAGGAATTAATATTATAAATCCAAGGTATATAAACCCTAAGATAAATATTATAAACCCTAAAATAAGCATGGTTGGCCATGCTTTATTTTCATATTGAGACAATTATTGTCACAATGTGACGTTAGACCATGGTTAACCATGATCGATTTTCATGTTGAGACAATATTTGTCATAATGTGATGTTAGACCATCGTTGACCATGTTTGTTTTTCATATTGAGACAATTTTTGTCATAATACGACATTGTATCATGGTTCACCATGATTGATTTTATAAATATGGTTGGCCATGGTTAACCATGGTTGACCATCATTGACCATGGTTGATATTATAAACCCAAGGGGATAATAAAACCAAGGGATTAATACCAAAAACCCAAGGGATTATAAACCCAAACGAATAATATTAAACCCAAGGGAATAATATAAAACCTTAGGAATATGAGCCTTAGGATTGATATTGAGACATGGTTAACCATGGTTGATTTTCATATTGAGACAACAATGTTGACCATGGTTGATTTTCATATAGAGATAATCCTTGTCACAATGCTACGTTGGACCATGGTTGACCATGGTTGTCCATGATTGATTTTCATATAAAGACAATCTTTGTCACAATGCGACGTTGGACCATGGTTGACCATGGTTGATTGTCATATTGAGACAATCTTTGTCATAATGTGACGTTAGATCATGGTCGGCCATGGTTGACCATGGTTTACCACGATTGACAATGATTAACCATGGTTGGCCATGATTGATATTATAAACCCAAGGGGATAATAAACCCAAGGGATTAATACTAAAAACTCAAGGAATTATAAACCCAAGGGAATAATATAAACCCAAAGATAAATATTATAAACCCTTAAATAAACATGGTTGACCATGGTTGATTTTCATATTGAGGCAATTGTTGTCACAAGGCAACATCGGACCATGCTCGACAATGGTTTAATACTTGAATATTATAAACCCTTAAATAAACATGGTTGACCATGATTGATTTTGATATCAAGACAATCCCTCTCACAATGCAATGTTAGACCATGCTCGACCATGATTTTCATATTGAGACAATCCTTGTGACAATTCGACATTGGGACAACCCAAGGGACTATAAAACCCAAGAGATTATAAACCCAAGGGAATGCAACATGAAAGGTATAGCTTAAGACACATGTGTCGTGAATTAAGACATGTATGATTGTACAAAGGAGATTACATGCATCCTAACATGGGATTGAATATCAATTTAATTTTTAATTGTTTTTTTTTTTTAAATTGATATAATTTTATATGTCTAAAATAATTTTATATGAGGTTTATGTTTTTATATGATTTAGTTTATTATAATAAAGTATTTAAATATATTAATTAAAAGGTATATATTATTTAATTTAGATGATGTTTAATTTTCGTTAAATTTTATGTTTAATAATTAAGTAGATGTCTTTTTCATTCAATTTTAAAACTATATTAAACCTAAATTTAATCTAATATATAAATTAAACAAATGTTAAAAACAATGTAATTAGGATAATTAATATAAAAATTTCATAAGAGGATATGGAAATTTGAGTGTCATTAGATTATTAGATTAGCGATTGCCCCAAAAGGTGCAAAGAGAGGCTGATAGAAATGTTAGATTGAAGGAATTGTATTTTGGTTTAAAATAATAAATGTTATAATAATTCAATCATTCAAACTAAACTTAATCAATAAATTGCCCAAAATAAAATAAATCCTTAATCAAAACTATACAAATTATTATTCTTCATTTCTCTCAATTATTTATATAATAAAATCCAATCAATCAAATCAATAAATTTCCCAAATTAAATCCCAACTAATCAAAATTACTTGGGAATATATATGTATAACCCAATAAAAAAATTATATTTATATGTTACAGAAAAATAAGTAAAAAATTCTAATTGATTTAAATAAATCCGAAACCACTTAAATTAAAAATTACTGTTTATGATTAAGCGGTGGAAATTTTAACATAATAGGAACACATTTTTTTCACCCAAATTTAAAAAAATAAAATAAAAAAATAAATCACCCAAATTAAAATTATTTTTTAATAATAAATCAAATGTTGGAAATATCAACATGACTGAAGTTGATCTCTAGTAAATTGGAGAAATATTTCATATGCCTTTATATTACCGTTAATAACAAGTAATGCTTGTATGTTATAGAAATTGTAGAAGGAGAAAAAACGAATGCAGTACTCAAGAACATGAGAAAAGTACTACCCTCAGTGACAAACATTTTGAGTATGAAAATCAGAGAAGCAATTTTGATACTTATCAGTATCAAATGACATTGTATTGTCAAAAACTTTTAAAAACATAATGCAGGAGAACATCTCTTAGTCCTCATAAATGTGCTTGTAAATATCATCATGGAAAATTTCATCGACCTCAAAATGGATTTTAAAGGAAAAGTTGGATGTTAAAATCCAAGTCACAAGAACTTACCGCAATTTGCAAGTGCTTGTATTGCAATGTCCGTCTATTTATTTGTGTTGGATGTGCAGTCAAGACAATTTCAATCCCCTGTGACATACAAGCTACCAGAATTAGAAAACAATTTAGAAAGAAATGCAACAAATTTAGTTAATTTTAAGTTAATACTAAAACCTGCTCACAAACCGCATTGTACAGGAAAAAATATTTATTAACAGTTTTTCAAAGATTCCTCTTGATTTGAACGAGTAAAATTTGCTCTGCTTTCACCTCCTAACTTCCTAATAATAGCTCACTTTTATGAAATCATTCTTCCAAACATAATGCTTCATTATCACTGACTTGCATTGACATTCTATGCATCACTATTTAACCATCTCCCTAATATATATTATCTACTTTTCTGAAATTGATCTCTGGTAAATTAGAAAAATATTTCATATGCCTTTATGTTATCGTTACTAACAAGTAATGCTTGTATGTTACAGAAATTGTAGAAGAAGAAAAAGCTAGAAAATAAAGCAAAAGGAGACTTGCAGATGTATCGAACCAGTGTTCACGAATCACAAAATTAAATGGGAAGTAAGAAAGGGAAAGCAATCCTGACAAAGACATTGTTGCCAATAAGGGTGGCCATCAAATCTGGAACAATCATATCTTTTTAGAACACCCATTAATGCCTCTACTGCACCAATGTTCTGTTTCACTCTCCACCATCCCTGCCGAGTTGTCAGCAATGTTTATGTTTCCATTGTCAACTCCAATTTTATGGAGATTGTCTCCATTTCTCCTTTCTTTACATGCTCTCCTTTCTTTTGTGCATCTTAGGATAAAATCACTTTTATATCTACCTTTATATGCAACTTGCAACGTTCTTCGTGATGGGATTTGGATATATTGGAACATTTGTACCAACATCCTAGGAGGCTAGGACTACATAAAACATAGGTGTCAGCGTATTCTGTTTCTCTCTATAGATTGTATAAGATTGTATATTCTCATTCTTTTTAGGAGGATAAGTACATGGTATAGTCCCCAAAGGGACAGTGCTTCTCATGCATATCTGTTAGCCTATGTGAGAAGTCAATTTTAGTGCTATGTATGTTACCATCCAAAACGGTCTTTGTTCAAAATTTATAAATACAATATGCTCCACATGGTGAGTCGCAGGTCCCGAAGGAACTGGGTCTCGTCTAATCACTGGAGCAGTAACAATACCCACTCTACCCACTCTGTAATCCAAACAGCTTATGTAATCCATAGTGCTTCTGTCTCAGTAAAGCATATCCCAAACCATTGTTATGCTCAAGTAAGGTATGACAGCTTACCAGTGAATTACGTTGTGTGATTCAATAGCCCAAGAAAGGGATTTTCTCATCTGCTACGGTGGGGGGAGCAATCTGACTTCATTGGGCAGCAAGTGGAAGTTTGCTAGGGTTTACCTACAATGTCACAACAGTTTTCACCGTTATCCTAAATGAAGAAGTATTTAGGTATATAGTAAGCATTATTCTTATATGGCTTTTATGTGCTAGATAGATATAACCTTGCATGAAAAAACACATGTACAAGCAGTAGCACAGTAGAACTCAAAGCTATTAAGATCCCTCGAGTTCTTCATGTTGTAGGAGCTAGCATGATACAAATAAGGACAACGGCACAGAATAGAACGAAACAGACATCTCGTAGTTTCAACATCCACCCAACGGGGAAATGAGTGATTAAGGTCAGTGCAGGCTATGATGCCATGCAAACACCATAATTAAGTTTCAAATATCCTCCCAAGTGGGAAATGGGTAAGGTCAATGCTGACTATATTACAACAAAACTACCAAAAACATGTTTCCAACATACACTCAACCGGGGAAATGAGTGAATAAGGTCAATGCTGCCCACAATTGAATGCAAATAACAAAATTTACGAGGTAGGTATAACAAGAATATAGCCAATTTGATGAAAAAGAGATTTTGGGGATTGCCCAAAATCCCAAATTCTTTAAAAATCTTGATCCTGGACCTGTGGGTTATGGGCCCACTTAATCTTTGGGAAGCCTTTTAATTAATTCACCGTTATAGTCTGTCTTGCTCTCATTTGAACATTCATGTAGCCGCCGCCGAGTGCCTGCAACACCATTTTTATTTACAGAACACAAATTGTGACTCATTTATAAAACACATAGCGTATACAATTAACACAGAACATAAACACACTTTTATATATTTACGGAACAATTAAAGCGGCATTTCAGCGTTAAACGAACTATGTCAGCCATCTTGCCCACTCACAACTTTACCACAATTGATATCGATGACACAAAGAGAGCTCAAACCTATAAAAAATCGAACGAAGGCCAATATCCTTTCTGATTTTTCTCCACAAAAACATCAAAAGGCAAACATGGCTATTAACAATAGGAAGTCTATCTAGTCTTATCCATTCTCTCTTTAATTTTTTTTTCTTTAACTGCTTTAAGGCAGATTTTCTCTGTTTTTTCCCTTTATTCAGCTCCGCTGGTCCACGTCTTCATGCTCCACTTGGATTTTTCTTTAATTAAGAAAAGGGTGAGATGCACCTGCATCACTTGAGAAGCTAAAGATGCTAGTGACCCTGTAAAAATTTCTTCAATTCGACGAAAGGTAACAACATGAGGGTCTATCAATACTAGTGTAGTTTGTGTGCTTTCTTCTGGAAAGGAGTCCTCAAGAGGATTATTTTTCTTCTTCTTATAAATCACAAAATTTGTTTGTTGGATTTTTGTAACTAAAGGGGAAATAGTTTCCCTTACTCTCTTTGCATGTTTTTCTTGGGGAACTAGAGTCTGAGATGCTGTAGGAGTAAAACTCTTCTCTTATGCTTCCTATAATGTGTTCTCTAACCACTCCTCCTTATTCATATACTGCACAATATTTAGTCTAGGAGTATGAGCATAAGGAGTAGTTTTACGTTCTACCCTTAGCTTGGAAATGATCCCCAAGGGATCATAAGACCAGAAAACACACAGTTTAAATTTCATTTCCTTTAAGAGAAGATATGCCTCCTTTGTTGTTGTTCTGGCATTACATATGGAAATTCCAACATGAGTTTTGATTTTAAATTGGGACTTTATCTTAGCTAACACAATGTGCAGCTCATCCATATTTATCATATGCCTAATGTATTCTAGTGCAAAAATTATGATAGGTGCAAACTTTGGTAACCTGTATGGAGGAAGCTCACAACCATACACTCTAATCTCTATATAGTTTTGGTATAGATACTAATATCCTGTCTTTGTTTGTTCACTAAGATGAAGAGTCCTTTTAATTTCATGAGAAATTCTAGGGATTAGATCACTATTAAGTAAACAGGAAACTATGTATAAAAACTTATATGTGTAGTCAATGAAAGAGAATTCATTTGTATTTTTCCTAACCAGTGAGGTCCAATGAATCATAGATTGTGGGTTTCCTTGTTCATCTAACTTTTGCAGTGGAATTGAAAATATGTTTGACTGGTAGAACAAAAATAGATATACCAAGATTAATGCATGTTTGAAATCCCCTTCTGTAGAAAACTTCATGAACTGATCATGGATAGTCTGTGCTAAGAACTCACTCTAATTGAAGATAATAAAAGGTGCCATCACCAAAAAATGATCACTTAGCCATTTGTAACTTGGTGGATCGAAATACACCATGTAGATTTAATTTTACCATAGTATAATCACTTTCACTATGGAAAATAATTTAGTAAACCACTTTTATTAAATTATTTTCCAATTTAAATTAAAAGATCCCATGGGAATAATTAAATAAATCATTATTTAATAATTATTCCTTGTCACATTTGACTAAATCCCTTAGTAATATTTAAATAAATCATTATTTATTTAAATTTCCTTATTTCTGCTATTAGAATAATAATTAAATCACTAGCTAATAATTATTTTGATTTCACACCTTTCTTGTTTCTCGCGAAATCGTGAATAAATCATTTTATTTGTTAATTATTTCTAAATAAAGGAATTTAACCATTTTAAATTATTTTTCTCTCTCCAATAAACATAATAAAGTATTCCAAGTAGTTAGATCTGAATTTGGTCAATAATATTTTATTATTCTCCATTTTTGAGATTAACTCCATATTTTGCTATATAAAGGAGGGGTTTTCATCCATTCTTCACCATGATTATTATCATTGTCAACACTATTGTCATTTTCCTGAGCTCCCATTTGAGTTCTCCACTTTGCTTGGGTTTTTCACACTATTGAGAGAGGGAATTCTATTTCTAAAGAATCAAGGATATCAAAGGACCCATCCCATGAAGGGGGACTTACAGACGAATCTGAAGATCTCCTCCACCATGTATTATCAATAAAGATTTGTTTGTTTAAAATCATCTTTCCACTGGGTTATTATTCTGGATATATCATTTTGTTGTTATTTGTTTTGGATCTGGTTTTCTTTACTGCGGATTTTCCATTTCTGTTGTAGATCTAGAATGACAATAGTCATTAATTTTTTGTTAGGGTCACTTGTCACCCGGTGACTTAGGTGAGCGTTTTTGGTACATCTTCCAGGAATTTTCACACTAACGAAGATTTCTCATCTTTAGAAAATATTGAAAAAAACCTAGGATGATGTCATCAACCAATTGTCAAATTGATAACCTAGCAAACAAGAAATTATTGAAATGATTTGTTTGGTCATCTCTAGAAACATTGAAGCTAGGTAAGGCAGATTAGTTCTATGCAATTCAACATTTTCAAGTAGAAAAATCTGAAAAATCTTAGCTTGTTGAGGGAAGGTAAGATTTTTGTAGAGATCCATGAGGGATTCTACAGAAGAAGGATGTGGTGGAGTTGAGGATTCAATATGTAACATTTGACAAATGGATTGGGCTATAATTGTAAACATAATGTTGTTATTTTGTGCAAAAATAGCCCTTTGGCTGGGAATATACCTTAAATGACACCATGACACAAATTCGAGGAAGGGGTGACTCTGTGGGAATATGAATTGAGGTAGGAAAGAATCCCACAGGCTCAATTCATCACTTAGGTCAACGAATTTATGTTTCATCCAGTTATGTAACTCATACAAATCAAATTCACATCGTGTCTCTGAAATCCTGTACTCTTGGTCCACTAATGGTAAATGGTCCAGGTCAATCACAAGCGGGAGCATGGGGTTTTCCTCAGCCATTCTATATTTTCCCTTGGAAGAAGATGTTGGAAAGAATACAAGGACATGAAATGATGGTTACCAGGTAATTTGTCAACTTGCAGGTGTTGTATGCTAGGTCATTATGTTGAGGTTGTACTAGATCTTGGTACATAACTTTCCTTAATGGAATGTGTAAAGGGATAATAGGAGAACTGTGGGTTTATTATATAAAGAGGGGAATTAACCGTTTATGATATTTGATATGGTTGCACGGTATTTATGGAAACAATGACTATGATTGGGTAATGGTTTTAAATTATGTAACGGGAAATAAATAGGTGGCAATAGTGAAGTGGATATGGTGGCAACAAAAATGGTCAAAATAGGCGTGGGTGGTTTCGACAATAGCGCTAGCAGATTTTGGAGTGTGGGGGAGGGGGTGTCTGAACCGCTTTCGCACTTGACATATTACAATAATGATTTGACTTAAAACTTCTTTTCGAAGACCCCCCCCACCCCGCCCCCCCCAGTTAAAGGTAGGAGAGGCGGGGGCGTATGAACTACCTTCGCGCTTGACACGTTGCAAAACTGATTTGACTTAAAACTACTTTTCGAACCACTCCTTAGTTAAATGTTAGAGAGGCAGGGGGAGACTTCCTTTTCCACCATTGATTAGGCAGAGAAGATCGTGGCGGTCAGTGATTGCGCCTGCGATATGGCAACACGACAAAGATGTCATTTCAATTTAAAACTTTAATACAACTTGCTAACCATGGTCTAATTGTGATTAAACTAATTTAAAACCATTAATTAACTACCTAATGTAGCATTTATCTTGGCATGCATATTTTGATTTTTCTTAGGGATTTATTTTTTTTATCGATATTTTTCATTGTTTTATCCCTTTTCATTTTTTTGACATATAAATGTAAAAATGCAGAATAATGTTACAACATCGGCTCCATCTGGGGACTGTGTTTCCCTATGATATGCAGAGAACATGCAGATACACGTGCCTTCTCCTCGGGCTATGGAGTCTTTTATGTGAAAATAGCACTTGCGATGAAAATGGAAATAAAACCAGAAATGTACAATGAATTAGGGCTGTAATATTTTTCAGACCTGAATATAGTGTTTGAGATATTGTCCATTGATAGGCAATGAAGAATACCTCCCTTCCATGTTTTCTAGAATGAAAGTATTATTTCCTTTAACCTCTACAATGTTGAATGGTGCCAGCCAAATATTATCAAACTTTCCATGTTTCCCTTTTTCTTATCTTCGGACATCCCATTTCAAAACTAGATCTCCTTCCCTAAAATATCTTTCTCTAGCTTTCCTATCAAACAAAAATTTCATCTTGTTTTGATATTGACGAAGTTTGTACTCAACTTCATCCCTATCTTCATTTAATTATATAATATGATTGATTCTTATACAAAAATCATCAGGTTCTTCATTTGAATGTTGTAAAAACTTCATGACAGGGAAATTTAACTGTGTAGGAAGAATAGCCTCAGTGTGATAAACAAGTTGAAAAGGGGATTTACCTATTTCTCTTTTGGGTGAAATTCTATTGGCCCAAACTGCATACTTGAGATGATTACCCTAGTTTCTCTTATGATCTGCAAGTACCTTTTTGATGACATTTTCCAAAATCTTATTAGATGAATCTACCAATCTATTCCCTTGAGGATAGTATGGAGTAGAACGATGCAATAAAATCAGAAATTTCTGGCAAAATTCTATCATTTTAACACTACTAAATGCATGTGCATTATCTGTGATTATCTGTTGAGGTCAACCAAATCTAGATAATATATTTTCCTCAATAAATTTAATGACAACAACATCTGTAGCATTTTTCACTGGGATAGCTTCTACCCATTTTGTAAAATAGTTTGTGGAAGTTAAGATCTATCTATGTTGATTTTTGGATGTGAGATGTATCTGTCTAATGAAATCTAGTCCCAATTGTAAGAAGAGTGCTTGAATGAAAAATGGAACAAGGGGGGGTGCTTCTAATATTTGTTTACCAACAAAAATCTAACATGGAATGCAACTTCTGACCTTTGCTCCAACCTGTGAAAACAACTTTGGCCAATAGAAACTTGCTCTCAAAATCTTGTGTGTTGTTTCTCTCCAAGCATAATGACCCCCACATTTTCCTTCATGAAACTGATTAATAACACCTTCTGTTTCACTCTCAGTCATGCATAGAAGTAATATATTTAAAGGATCTTTCCAATACAAGTTAGCATTGATAATAGAATTCATCATAGCCTTTAATCTAAGAATTCTGCATTGTTTTTTTGTGAAATCAAGAGGATACTCAAAATCACAAAGAAAGTGTACAATATCATCATACCATTTAGATAACATAATCTTTTCCTCAATATGGATTGGAAAAGGAGTTGAGTTTGTAGAAGAAGAAGGTTCTTGTGGATTCTTCTCTCTTGATATGTGCATGATGGTGCTTATTCCCATAAATTTACAATTAGGTTCATCCAATAACTTGCCTAAACCCTATCCTTTAACCAACTTAGTGGATTTGATGTCTGGATCAAATTCAAGAATTTTAGCTATCCATCTCCCTCTCCTACCATATGTATCAGGTTGGAACAAAACAATTTTGACAACATTGTTTGGGACATAGACAGTAATAGGAAAATGAAGGACATAAGTTCTGAAAGATTCTAGAGCTTGCACAAGGGCATAGGCTTGTTCTTCAATGATGTCATATTTTAGCTATACATCTTTCATAACTTTACTAAAGAAGGCAATTGACTAGTAATCTTGGTTATCATTCTTTTGGAGTAAACAACAACTAAAGTGGTGTCAGAGGCAAAAGAGAAAATGTTGAATGGTTTTGTATAATCAGGGTTGGCTAGTACTGGAGCTTCGTAAATGACCTTTTTGATTTGTGTAAGCGCATATCTATCCTGCACTATCTATTTAATCTCGTGATCTTTCTTCAACATATCAATAATATCTTTAATAATCTCAGCATAGTTTGGGATAAATCTCCTTAAAAATTAGTTTTTCCTAAAAAGGCTTGACTTTCTTTCTTATTTCTGGGTAGTCTAATTACCTCAATGGATGAGACTCATTTCGGATCAATTACCAGTCCTTCTTTCGAGATGATGTGGCCTAGTAACTTTCCTTTATGGAAAACAAAGAGTTCTTTGGTTTAAGCGAGATTCTGAATTTTTTACACTTGTCAAAGACCTTTTTGAGGTGCTTTAAGTGCTTTTCATTGGAGTTTGAAAACATAGTTAGATCATCTAGATAAAGAAAAATAAACTTATTAATTTTTCCAATAAAATCTAAATCCATGGCTCTTTAAAATGTTGCTCCTGCAGTGGTTAAACCAAATGGCATCCTCACATACATAAAAGTACCCCAAGGAGCTATGAATGGTGTTTTCTCTATGTCTTTTGGACTTAACAAAATTTGGTTGTATCCAGAGAAACCATCTAGCATGGAAATTCTATTATAACCTGAAACTCTTTGTAGTAATTGATCCATTTTAGGCAATGGATAATTGTCTTTTAAGGATGATTTGTTCAGATTCCTAAAATCCACACACAGTCTAATTTCACAATTATTTTTTCTTATAGGAACTAAATTTGCAATCCATTCAGAAAATCTAAGAAACAATGTAAACTGTGAAATGGGAACTATAAACCCAAAACGGGAACTCTAGCAAAAAAAAACCCTAAAAAATATCAAAAACAGTGCTAAAAATGAAAACTGTTGATGCTGGAATAACACCTTTTTTTCTAGGGTAAATTTTGAACATGGCAGTGAAAACCAATTTTTTGTGCAAAAATTGTCCAGAAAACACCTCAAAACAAAAAGTGTTGATGTTTGAATAACACTTTTTTTTTTCAATAGTAAATGTTCTGCAAAAAAACACCTTCAAAACGAAAAGTGTTGATGTTAGGATAA
>APFE031440780.1:34131-50865 GCA_000404065.3 Pinus taeda
AACATTTAAAAAAAGAAAAATAAAACAACTTGAAAATTTGTTAAGTAATCATAATTCAAGAAAAATGGACATAATAAATTTTAAAGTGTGAAAAATAAGTCCTCTAAAAAAAGGTATGCTATATCAACACATTTCAAAATCAGCATGAAAATCACTAACATTTAAAAACAAATATTTATATTCGATACATAAGAAAATTTAAATTGTCAAAAATATGCTAAAAAAAAAGAATTGTATTCTGCGTCACCACTTTTCAAAATAGGGTTACATTTTTACTACCCCTATGAGATGGGTAATCGTATCGGTTATTTAAAGTGCCAAAAATTATATTCTAAAAAATATATGTGTGTTCTACATCGCCCATTTTCAAAATCAAGTCAATTTTTTACTATCTCTACAAAACGGGTAACAGTATCAATTCCCATTTCAGAGTTTACATTGTTAAGAGGAACAATAATCCTAGCATGCAACAATTTCTTTAGTTCTTTCTCTATGATCGGAAGCAAAATTGGATTAGTTCTTCTTAATTTCTGTTGGAATGGTTTGGCTTCTGGTTTTAAAGGGATCTTATGCTCAATAAGATTTGTATCATAAGCTTCGAGCTCATCATAGGACCAAGAAAATACATCTTTATAATGCTTTAAGAGATTGATATACTTGTCTTTTATATCCTTGGGTAAGGATGCTAAAATTTTCACGTTCTTAATTTCTTCATCAGTTCCAATGTTACAGTCTTCTACATCCTTCTATGGTGTGTTTAATAATGAATTTTTTAAAACATTATTATGATAAAAAAGCCTTTCAAGAGGGATTATAACCTTGGGAATGTAATTTTTTGGCAATTGGAGGATATTATGATCAACTATCTTGTTATTCAATTGTGAGGATTCATTTTCATGAGTTGATTTATGAACAATAATTTGTTTTTCCTCAATTTGCAAAGCTAAAAAATCAACAATTGGCTATAGGAAAATTTCAATTGTTTAGCTCTTCAAACACTTTCTAGTGTTTAAGATTGTTAGGGATTGAAGGCCTATATTTTACCTAAATTTGATATTGGAGTTGCATTGGATCAGGAGTTTTAAAGGAGCTTGCAGAAACTGCTAAAGTGTCTGCATAAATGTTCTCATCTCTTGGGATTGTTGCAATGTTAAAATATTGGAAATATTTTTCTATAGAATCATATACCTAATTTCAGTAAAATCTAAGCCTAGGATGTTTTTCTTGACATAGATTTCTTACTTGTTTGACAATTAATTTTGAGTCACTGAAAACACTTGAATTTCGAACTTTCATATTTTTAGCTAACTCAGGGCCTAGAAGTAGGGCTTTACATTCTACTACACTATTTGTAACATGAAAGTCTAACTTAAAGGATTGGGTTATGTTTTCTCTATATGGAGATATTAATACAATTGTTGTTCTAGCCCCATCTTTAGAAAAAACCCCATCGAAGTATAACTTCCACACATCAATTTTTATACATTTAAGTTTGTTCACAATTTATTCAATGCTAAGCCATGAATTTTGGAGATCATTAGATGACAACGTGAAGCATCCAAAATATTGGTCAATAACATAAATCAGATGATTTATTTCTTGATCTGCCCTACAAACAATTTTAATGAATCTTACCTCTCTGTATAACCTAATATGTTCACCCCCATATATAGAGATAGTAGCATAGGACATGTCCATCTACAAATTTCCCCCTAATTTGGCACAAGATGATCTTGATAACAACATTCCAAATATGGGAGGTATATTTTTGATTACAATGTCTAGTACTACAATTTTTATAGGGATTTGTGCTAAAGTTACAATTAGGTCTTTAATTAGTTTGAGACAAGGAACTTTATTGGAGTCAAAGGTGTAAAAATCATGGTAAGGCCTGGTAATTTGTAATTGCAATTGATCCATGATTACTTTGGGAATCAAATTGTGAGAGGCCCCAAAGTCTAACATATAGTTTTATAAAACAAAATCATGAACTTTGAGAGTGACATAAAAGGGAGGAACATTCTCATCAATCATGTTAGAACTAGGACCAAAAACTACTGATGGTTTTTCATCCCGTAAATTGATCACGTCCCCCTCAACATCTATACTTGAGGATGAATCCACTTTGATACTTGGTAATTTTATTGTGGGTTTTTCGAGAGTTCAGACAGTGGAACATGGGTTTCGACTCTCTCTAACTCTTTTTATACATTGAAAACTACTGGAACAATTTTTTTTAAAGTATTATGTTCATTGTGTTGAGTTAATGGTTGAATTACATTTGTTTGGATTTCAATAGTTTTTATTGGAGGCTCATTGATTGTAACATTCTTGGGTGGCCTATCAGGGCCTAGTCTAGGCCTCAAATCATACTTTCTGTTCAATTCAGCTATTAGAAACTCCGAGAAGGCTTGATATTTAGAAACCTATGAAATTTCTTGATTTTGAATTAAAGCGTGATCATTGGAAATTGGAATTATATCATTCTATTGTGATTGATCATCGAAATAATGTATGACATTAGTAACTAATGGTCTAGTTTCTTCGGGTTCTTGATCATCAATCATCAACAATGGTTGAATTTGTTGATCAGGGTTGGGTCTTTGTAAGATCTGGGTTGCAAAGGTCTTTTGTACTAAGCCTGAGGTCTATTTGATGCTTGTTGAACAATTCTAGGTTGTGCTTCTATATTTGAAATCCTATTTGAAATATTTCTAAGTGAGGAAGTGATTTCATCAATTTTGCGATCCTCAGTTTTTCTTTTAGAAGAAGAACCTCCCTCTTACCTAGCTTTCATTTTCCTTTCATCATTTTCATCCTTTGCTTTGAGTTTGGATGAGTCTAATCTATTTGCATCAACTTCAATAACATTAGTCTGCATGTCTTCTGGGATTACATAAATTCTTTCTCTGAGCATAATTACAAAGCCATCATCAAATCCTTTAGAGAACCTGACTTTGGAAGCAGCTATTGGTGGCTTACACTTAGGTGGAATTTTATTGTAAACTTTGTTAAATCAGTTTATAAAATCAACCACAGGTTCACCAAGGTTTCTTTTTAGGTAATCAAATTTAGCCAGATGTGAAATTGGATCCTTTTTAACACCCCATTGGTTTTTAAAAATAGTAACTAATTCATTCCAAGAAGGGATTGAATTAGCTCGTAATTGTCTAAACCAAATCCCAACATTTCCTTCCAGAGATTAAACAAACAATCTAATGTAGACATCTTTATGCTCTATATTCATATTATCAGCAAAGTCTAAGAAAGCTGCCAAATGATCTTCAACAAACAAACTAGTTTCATGATTGAATCTAGGTAAGTGCTTCAGATATGCATTTGGGAAATTATTTAGCTTGTTGGGAAGCACTAAGGCTGCATAATTATCTTACATGATGGGTCAAATAACCACTATTTTATTATATGAATATGACGAAGATGAGGATGAGATTTGAGAATATGAAGATGATGAAGGGGATGAGGATGAGCTTTTGGGAGTTGTAGGGGGTGAAGATAAGTTGGAAGAATTTATGGAAGTTTGTATTTTTCTTGGTGTTTGTATTATTAATTTATGTTCTTCAGGACCAAAAATTCCTTCACTAGCAAAAAAAGGATTTGGCTAAATAAAAAATTTGTCCTCAAAGCTAATAGATGTAGATGGGTAAGTGTAAATTACTGAAGAAATAAAATCACTAGGCTTTAATTCTGGTAATTCTAGACCTAATTCTTTTTCTAATCTAGGAGATTTTGAAAGAGTTTAAGGGATCTGGTAAGATTTTAACAAATAAACAAGGATAGTTGACTGTAAATCAACTCCTTTAGATAGCATTTCTAACACCTTTTGTGGTAGATTTGATAGTTCAGGAGGAATTGGAATAGGTCTAAAATGATCAATGGCAGAAACAATATCAGATGGATGTATTACAGAAGTATAACTAGAGGCTTCTAGTCTTTATCTTACAAAGGCAATTCTTACTAGTCCCTTAGGATCTGATAGTGGAGAATAAAGTTGTGGATCCGAGAGAGACCTAGTGTGTCTACGTGAAGCTAGTTTATTTTTTTGGAATTGCTAGGTGAATGGTTTTAACCTACTAACTTTTTATTCACCTTTAAAAGGTAATATTTGATCGTTTTCCCAGGGAAAATAATTCAAGAATTTTGTTCCCCAGCAACAACACTGGTCTAATGTTCTACCTCCGTAGATAATTATAGGTTAGGAATTATGCGAGAGCATCTAAAATGTTTTGTTGGTTTTAAAAGTTTTTTGGATGACCAAAGCTCTAAATTGTTTTAATAGGTGAAATTTCTTAATTACTTCTGATTAAATAGAAGGGTTGATTATTGACCTCTAAACAATAATTTAGCTTTTATTTAGATGTGTAAGGTTGAAACTTTAGAAACTATATGATTTTTTAAACATCAAATAGATTATCTAACCATCATATATAGTGGATACATGTAAAATACTTTTAAAAACAAACAATATATGTATAAGAAAAATTAAGGGAAGATGACAATTTCTTGATGTAGAGGAGTTAAATCAAATAAACGGTTTCATGAACTAATATCTGTAATAGATTATAACATCATGGGGGATTTTAGACAAATTGAAACTCAATATTATATTACCCAGAACTCCAATAAACTTCAAAACATATGCAGATAAATCATATTCAAAATAATAACAAAGAAATACGTACAGGAAACGCAATATGTTTTGAAATAAATCCATAATCCTTTTATTATTTCAGAATTAAATTTGAAGGATACAAGTCTACTCAAAATTCTATCACAATGGTTCAACATATCATAATTCAGTCTACAAAGTATTTATACAATTTTCTCTAAAATATCTTGATTAAATATCAAGATATATTACAATGATATTTCAAAACTACTCATAAAAATAGATCTAAAATATAGGAAAATAAAATTGCTTAGGTTGTCTGGCACTGAATTTGAGGTTGCTGTTGATTAGGCCTAAAACGTTGTTGTTTTTTTTCTTTTTCTAATTATCTCTCCACTTCTTCCTCTAAACCTACATGTTGTTGCTAAAAGCTTCAAAATTATCGTTGTAAAATATGTTTGCTAATTCAATCAATGAGTAAACATATCTTCTCCTATCTTTCCTCATCTGTAATAGTAGCTTTGATTAGATTTCTGTAAGTCTCATCAGCTTCAGTGTACTTCTGAAAAGTGGGTTTAAATACAAACAAATGTTTGATTTCATGCTGAATCAACAAGTCGAAAGTCAAACCCTCAATGAGAGCCTTCACTGTAATAATCCCTCTAATGTTGGCAAATTTTGCTTTGTGTGTGGCTATTTAATACAACCTTCACTGTTAGTGTTCAAGAGTAATCAACTTATCTCCAATTCCCCTTAAACCTAGTAGTCCCTTTTGATGTTTCACATTAAACTTTTTGTGAAACATTTTGAGGCTGGCTTCTAAATTATGATATTTATTTTCAAGTTGCAACATTAAATTCCTTTTGATGTGAATCTTTCTAACCTCTAGAATTGTTTCAGTTCTTTCATCTATGTCATATTATTCGAGCTCTTCTTTTGTTTTTGAATTCAAAATATTGACTAATGTTGTTGCATCTCCTAGTTTGTTACCAAATTCTTTCTTAACTTATGTTATTAATTCCTTTAGTTTTTCTAGTAATGTTTCATGTTCAAACATAATTTCAATTGATGGTGATAAATATGTCATGGATTCATTTATGTCTTGCCATATGTTTTCTTTGGTATGCGCAAGTGTTTGAGTAATTGTTGATTCATTTTCCAAAGTTTTTATTCTTTGAGTCAACCTGTGACTCTTTTGGATTTCTACCACATACGCATTGTCAATCCTAATTTTCCGTTCTTTCAGGTTGTGAAGTTGTGCTTTCAATTTATCAATTTCCTGTCCCCTCAATGATAGATCTCCCATGGCCTTGGCTAGATCAGTTTGTTGGATCAGTGGACTGTATCTCTTCTATTGTAGTAACTGTTGAAGTGGAAGCCCCTGCTGTTGAAATACATGTTATTGGAATTGATGTTAAAGGAATAATTGATGCTTGAGTTTCTTGTTGTTCTTTCCCCTTTAACAAATTTCTAATTTTGTCTCCATCTTTTGTATAATCTATGTATTTTGTTCAATTATAATTTTGAACGTGTTCTCTTTTTCATTATCTAGTTCGCCAATCTCTTTAGTCTGAGGATATTTAGTAGTAGGAAGTTTTAATTGTTTTCTCAATGCCTGAATGTCATCATTTTTCCTCTTAATCATTTCCTTGGAAATTTTAACATTGTTGGGAGCATATCCCAATTTAATTACTTGATCCTCCAAATATTTTATCTTAGTATCCTCTGCTAGAGAAGAAAGTTTTTCCATCTTTAGCTAGGACTAAATATTACTCAATGAAACCTACAACTTAGATTTTTTGATGCGGGAGCAATCAGCAACAAAGCAAGGAAACATGGACCAGAGGATCAGAACAAAAGAAAAGTGTGATTTAAAGCAGAAAAATAGATTTAAAAAGGATAAAGCAGATTTAAAGCGTGCATGCATGAAGCTTTTGTGGAGAAAATCAAGAGAGGATAAGATTGATCCTTACTAAAATTCTTATATAAATGTATAGTGTGATAGGGTGTGGGACATGCATCTTAATTTGTGAGGAAATTTGTGAGTGAAAAATGTAGTCGAGCGTGAGCTCGATTCTAAGGCTGAAATGCCTTACCTGTAACCATGCTGTATTATTCATATTATAATATATGTGTGTTGTGTTAATGGCGTGTCTGTATTTATGTGTGTTTTGGCTATGTAATATGAGGGATATATGTCTTCCGAACAGTTCATTTTTGTATGGATGAATAAAAAGGTTTGGATATGCTTTAAATTAACGGTGCGTGGACTGTTGTTTTTATGATATGTATGCCTGTAGGATTCGATGGGAAGCAGCGACACTTACATTTGAATGCTGTGTTAATTAACGGTACCGTGGTAGTTGAGCAACAGTATACACGCAGCCGAAGATTGAGTGGGCCATAACCCACAGGTCCAGGATCTTAGTTTTTTAAAGAAATTGGGATTTTGGGCAACCCCCAAATTCTCATTTTCATCAGGTGGTATCAGAGCAGTAAGATTCTGCGGAAAGAGGTACAGTGTGTTAAAGATGGAGAGTTTTTGGTCTTGCTATTGTGCAGATGGCGATAGAAGAAGGTGAGAAGATTTGCAACAACCTAGAGAAGGATGCCAAAAGACCGAGTGCGGGAGGGCTTGGTGAGGTATCATGTAACAGAGGAGGCTGTTACTGTAGAGGTTAGTTGCAGCTCACCGAGTTTAGTGAAAGAATGCAGTGGATAAAATTGATATTATGAAGACCAGAAGCATATGACCAGGAGGTCATAAATTTTTGTGCCTCGGGAGTCTGATGCGGGAGCAATCAGCAACAAAGCAAGGAAACGTGGACCAGAGGATCAGAACAAAAGAAAAGTGTGATTTAAAGCAGAAAAATAGATTTAAAAAGGATAAAGCAGATTTAAAGCGTGCATGCATGAAGCTTTTGTGGAGAAAATCAAGAGAGGATAAGATTGATCCTTACTAAAATTCTTATATAAATGTATAGTGTGATAGGGTGTGGGACATGCATCTTAATTTGTGAGGAAATTTGTGAGTGAAAAATGTAGTCGAGCGTGAGCTCGATTCTAAGGCTGAAATGCCTTACCTGTAACCGTGCTGTATTATTCATATTATAATATATGTGTGTTGTGTTAATGGCGTGTCTGTATTTATGTGTGTTTTGGCTATGTAATATGAGGGATATATGTCTTCCGCACAGTTCATTTTTGTATGGATGAATAAAAAGGTTTGGATATGCTTTAAATTAACGGTGCATGGACTGTTGTTTTTATGATATGTATGCCTGTAGGATTCGATGGGAAGCAGCGACACTTACATTTGAATGCTGTGTTAATTAACGGTACCGTGGTAGTTGAGCAACAGTATACACGCAGCCGAAGATTGAGTGGGCCATAACCCACAGGTCCAGGATCTTAGTTTTTTAAAGAAATTGGGATTTTGGGCAACCCCCAAATTCTCATTTTCATCATTTTTCCATGGTTGAAGTGGTTAAAGTTGAATAGATAATTTCCCCACCTTGTTTACGTAAATCAATCTGGTCAATAGGATGAAACTCCTTTGAGTCAAAGGAAAAGCTTGATTTCTTATAGTCTTCAAAAATATTGGGAAATGGGATTTTAGGTTCAAGGAATGCCATTTGCATCATCCCTTTTTCAGTTTCAAAGGAAGAAAGTAATTAGTACTAAGAAGCTAAAGTTTGTTTCCAAAATTTTGTATAAGTGGTAGCCTTCAATGCTTCATTTTTCCTTTTGATTTCCTCGTACGTAGCAAAAAATCTTGGTTCATTCTGACCATGGGCTAATTCTCATGTTTGGAATGTTTCCAATGGCTCTTGAGAAGCTGAAGATGCTGGTGACCCTATAAAAATTTCTTCAATTAGAGGAAAGGTAACAGCATGAGGGCCTATCAAGACTAGTGTAGTCTATGTGGTTTCTTCTATAAAGGATTCCTCAAGAGGATTATTTTTCTTTTTCTTGTACATCACAGACTCTGTTTGCCGGATTTCCGTAAATGAAGCAGAAATAGTTTCCCTTACTCTCTTTGCATGTTTTTCTTGGGAAACTGGAGTCTAAGATGTTGTAGTAATAAAACTTTGCTCTTGCTTCCTACAATGTGTTCTCTTGCCACTCCTCAACAACTTTAACATTGTTGGGATCATATCCCAATTTAATTACCAAATCCTCCAAATATTTTACCTTAGTATCCTTTGTTAGAGAAGAATTTTTTTCCATGTTTAGTTGGGACTGAATATTACTCAATGAAACCTACAACTTAGATTTTTCCATGGCTAAACTAGTTAAAGTTGAATAGATCATTTCCCCAGCTTGTTTATATAGATCAATCTGGTCAATAGGAACAATCTCCTTTGAGTCAAAGGAAGATATTTATTTCTTATAGTCTTCAACAGTCTTGGGAAATGGGATTTTAGTTTCAAGGAATGCCATTTGCATGTGCCCCTTTTCAGTATCAAAGGCAGAAATTAATCTGTGCTAAGTAGATAAAGTTTGTTTCCATAATTTTGTATAAGTGGTAGCCTTCAATGCTTCATTTTTCCTTTTTATTTCCTCATACCTAGAAAAAATGCTTGGTCTAGTCTGACCATGGGCTAATTCCCCTGCTTGGGATGTTTCCAATGGCTCTTGAGAAGCTAAAGATGTTGGTGACCCTGTAAAAATTTCTTCAATTTGAGGAAAGGTAGTAGCATGGAGGCCTGTCAAGACTAGTGTAGTCTATGTGGTTTCTTCTTGAAAAGATTCCTCAAGAGGATTATTTTTCTTTTTCTTGTACATCACAAACTCTGTTTGCTGGATTTCTATAATGAATCGGAAATAGTTTCCCTTACTCTCTTTGCATGTTTTTGTTAGGGAACTGGAGTCTAAGATGTCGTGGTAATAAAACTCTACTCTTCTGCTTCCTACAATGCGTTCTCTTGCCACTCCTCCTTACTCATATATTGCTCAATCTTTGGTCTAGGAGTATGAGCATAAGGAGTAGTTTTTTTTTCTACCCTTAGCTTGGAAATGATCCCCAAGTGATCATAAGACCTAGAAAAAATCAGTTTAAATTTCATTTCATTTAAGAGAAGATTTTCCTCGTTTGTTCTTGTTCTGGCATTACAGATGAAAGTTACAACTTGAGTTTTGATTTTAAATTGATACTTTTTTTTAGCTGACACAAAGTGAAGCTCATCCATACTTATCATTTGCCTTATGTATTCCAGTGCAAAAATTCCAATAGGTAGAAACTTTGGCAAATTGATGGAGGAAGCTCACAACCATACACTCTAATCTATGTATAGTTTTGGTATAGATACCAATCTCATGTCTCTGTTTGTTCACTAAGATGAAGAATCCTTTTAATTCTAGGAGAAATTATATGGATTAGATCACTATTAAGTAAACATGAAACTGTGTATAAAAACCGATCTGTGTAGTCATTGAAAGAGAATTCATTTATATTTTTCCTAACCAGTGACGTCCAGTGAATCACAGATTGTGGGTTTCCCTTTTCACCTAACTTTGTAGTGGAACTGAAAACTTGTCTGATTGGTAGAACAAAAACAACTATACAAGGATTGATGCATGTTTGAAGGTCCCTTCTGTAGAAAAATTCATGAGCTAATCATGGATAGTTTGTGATAAGAACTCATTGTAATTGAAGAAAGTAGAAGGTTTCTCATCTTTAGTAAATACTGACAAAAACCCTAAGATGATGTCATAAACCCATTGGTCAAATTGATAACTTAGCAAACAGGAAATTATTGAAATTATTTGTTTGGTCATTTCTGGAAACATTAAAGTTGGGTAAGGTGGATTAGTTCTAGGCAATTTAGCATTTTAAGGTAGAAAACTCTCGAAAATCTTAGCTCGTTAGGGGAAGGTAAGGTTTTTGTAGAGATCCATGAGGGATTCTACAGAAAAAGGATGTGGTGGAGTTGAGGATTCAATCTGTAACATTTGACAAATGGATTGGGTTGTAACTGTAAACATAATGTCGTTACTTTGTGCAGCAACAACCCTTTGGCTAGGAATATACCTAAAATGACACCATGACACAAATTCGGGGAAGGGGTGAGTCTGTGGGAATGTGAATTGAGGTAGGAAAGAATCCCACAGGCTCAATTCATCACTAAGGTCAGGAAATTTATGTTTCATCCAGTTATGTAACTCATACAAATCAAATTCACACTGCCTTTGAAATCTTGTACTCTTAGTCCACTAATGGCAAATGGTCTAGGTCTATCATAGATGGGAGCATGGGATTTTCCTTAGTCATTCTGGATTTTCCCTTGGAAGAAGACAATGGAAAGAATACAAGGATAAGAAGTGATGGTTACCAAGTAACTGGTTGGCTTGTAGGTGTTGTATGCTAAGTCATTCTGTTGAGGTTGTACTAGTGCTTGGTACACAACTTTCCTTAATGGAATTCATAAAGGGATAATAGGAAAACTATGGGTTTATTATATAAAGAGGGGAATGAACCATTTATGATATTTGATATGGACATGAGGTATTTATGGTGGCAACGACTATGATTGGGTAATAGTTTTAATATTATGTAACAGGTAGCAGACAGGCGGTAGCAGTGGAGTGGATATGGCGGGAGTGGAAACAGTCAAAATAGGCATGGGTGGTTTCGGCAACAGTCGCTGGTAGATTTCGTGGGGGTGGGGGCAGTCCAAAATACCTCTATGATCGAAACGTTGTAATTATTATTTGACTTAAAACTACTTTTCAGAACCCCCTCTCCCCCTCCTCAATTAAATGTCAGAGAGACAAGGGGGAAAAAACTTCCTTCTCCACTATTGATCAAGCAGAGAAGATTGTGGCAGTCAGTTGTTGCGCTCTTGATATCACAACACAATAGAGATGTCATTTAAATTCGAAACTTTATTAAAAATTTCTAACCATGGTCTAATTTAAATTAAGCTAATTAAAATCCATTAATTAACTACCTAATGCCACATTTAGCCTGACTCGCATATTTTATTTTTTCTTAGGGATTTGTTTTATCAATATTTCTATTTTTTTCAATTTCATTTTTTATCCCTTTCATTTTCTTTCTTCTCTTCTTATATATATATATATATAATATATATATATATATATAATATATATATATATATATTATTATTTTTTTTTTTTTTTTTTTTTTTTTTTTTCTTCTTTCTTTTTCATTTTTTGACATATAAATGTAAAAATGTAGGTAATGTTACAACACCTTCCGTGGAAATGATATGTTTCAAGTGTTGAACTTTTGATTGGAAGAAATCAAATTTGTTGATATTAGCATAGAGCTTGTGCTCTCTCAATAATTCCAATACTACCACCAAATGTTTTTCATTCCCTTCCTCTACAAAGACAAACACAAACTTGTCCAAATATGGGCTCAGAACTACGTTCATCAAACACATAAATGTTGTTGGAGCATTGGTGAGTCCAAATGACATCACCACAAAATTACAATTCCCATGCCTAGTTATGAAAGATGTCTTGTGGATACCTTCATCTTTAATCCATACATGAAGGTACCCAGACCTCAAGTCTATCTTTGAAAATACAACAACTCCTCTTAGCTAATCAAACAAGTCATCAATCATAGGCAAACGATAGTTGTTCTTAATTTTCAATGAGCAAGATTTGTAAGCTCACTGACAATGGTATGATGTTGTTCAAAGATAGAAAACATGTACCTTGTTTAGATGACTTAAGGAAGCTCATCACAGATGAGTTTCATAAGAGACCTCACTCAGGTAATCTTGGTTATCAAAAAATGATAACAACCATAAAGAAAATGTATTATTGGGCAAGATTGAAGAAGGAAGTTGTTGAATACATTAGTAAGTGCCTAAAGTTCCAACAAGTCAAATTAGAATGTAGACACCTAGCTAGATTGCTACAACCAATCCAATTATTGAGTGGAAGTGGGAATTCATATCTATAGACTTCATTACATGACTACGAAAAACAAACAAACAACATGGTGCCATTATGGTGGTAGTAAACAAGTTGAGTAAGCCAACTCACTTCAAAGTTTTCGAGTCCAACCACAAGGCCATTGACATAGCTTAGGTATTCATGAAGAAAATATTCATACTACATGGTGTAACTTAGAAAATCATCTAAGATTAGGATCCCAAGCTCACTTCAAATTTTTAGAAGGAATTATTTGTTGCTTTTGGAACCCAACTAGCATTTAGTACTACATATCATCCTCAGAAAAATGTCTAAATGAAAAGAGTGAATAGAATTCTATAGGATATGTTGATAATTTATGCCATGCATCAACCGAAGAAGAAGAAAGATTTTGTATAATTAGTGGAGTTTGCATAAAATAATGGGTATCAGAAGTCATTGAATATCCCTCAAGGGAGGGACGAATATAATTCCTTGAATTTCCTCGTAGGTTTTGATATAAATCCATACCTCATCCAACACCATATGGTGTTTTGGTGGAATTTGTATATGCTTGGATGCATTTCTCCTCTTCCAATAGTCAATTTTGTATGGAGTTGTGAACATAGGAGAAGTCACAAATAGGGATCGGAACCGATCGTCATAAAACATGCACATGATTTAGGAATATAGGATGCTAAGGCATATTAACAATGGATAATAGCATGCACCGAGATTTCCTTGGAACTAGATATAAGACGCTCTTATTTCATGATGCCAAAGGTAATGACGTAGTGTTGGGTATGGAGCTTGATTATATTTTTTATTCAGAGGTCTTTGTTTCAGCTCGACGTATACCCTAGGAATACTATACACCCCTCCACATGGGGGATGTAAGGGCCAACAAGCCCCTGATGGGGATTCAGTGGCAGGCCCTCGAAGCTAAAAAATAGATGTAATTTTTCATTGTAAAATGTTGTAATTACGTAGTCAATCTAAGTTGTTCATTAGGAAGATGATCTGACGGTATAAGTTATGTTTAATTTACGGTTCTTTTTCCTATAAGGAAACCCCTCGCTATATATGAGGGAATTGTATTGCAGCTGTGTATATGTGTATTCTGAGCAAGAAAAAGAGAGGATATTGTGTGAGAACAAAGAGGAAATTACAACCATTTGATGTAGGTTGTATCTCTTCATTTTAGTAGTCATGTGGATCCCTAGCACTGCACATTGCCTCTTTATGTTTGTCTAATATTGATCATCGTGACAATGATAAACCCAGGTGATATGGCCTAGATGTGGAGGTGTGCCCCTTCTTAATGACTTGATAGGTCACATGGAGACCAAGTGCATGACATATGACCTTACCACTACCCATTGCTCGTCGTTGGAGGTTTACATGTGTAGTATAGGTGTGTTGGTGAACAGGCAACCGATGTAGCCATAGTTCTAGTGTGGAACTTTACTACTACACATTGCTCACCATTGTAACCTATGTGAATTGTAATATGGAATGGGAAGTGGGGTGGGATGGAAATGGAAAATCTCATGAACTTTCCCATTATTGGTACCATTAACTAATGTGATCTTCCCTACTCGTCGGATCTCCCTTGAATTGAATCCTAGTCAGATCAATGACCCTTATTCATTTTGGGCACCCCCTTGTTCCTTGTGAGTGAACAAGAGGGGGGGGGGGAGTCGACCTGGGTATTCTTGTCAAGGGTACAACATTTAAAAAGGATGGAACCTTCACCCTAAGGCCACCCCTTGTCCACTCTGAGTTAACAAGGGGGGTTTAAAACTAGAAACCATTGGTGTAAACCCACTTCAATATTTGAGAACATGGAAATGAACATAATGGGTAAAAGTCACAAAACATGATGGGGAAGGGCCAAGTGGGGCCCGCATTTTAGCTAACATGGAAATTCCATGTAATACCCACCTATGTTGATGATGTAAATATTTGTATTTTTTATATTAGGTTGTTGAGCCAGATACACATGGCTCTTAGGCTGGTGAGCTAGATGTTTTATTATGTGTCATGCGTGCCCATGTAGTTATTTTTAGTCATGTTTTTGATGCCATCATGCTCAATATTCTATATTTGTACATTTTATGGTATTAATAAAATAAGCTTGGTTGTGGAACCCACTCTATGGAAAGAGTATGGGGGATGCAACTCTTGGGACAAGGCAATAGTCGGGTATTTTGGGTGCAAATTTCGCTCAAGATCCACATGGGTTATAGAGGTGCCACATGGCATTATAGGGCCATGCATACATAAAGAAGTGTAGTTGCTATTGAGAAAGGGAATTTTATTAGTTAATCATTTAGTTGGTTATTGATTAATTAGTGAGTCCTGGTTTGGACTCTGAAACATGTTGCGGTGCAGTCATTTAGTTAACCATACCACCGAGATGCTTCATGATTATGATGTGAGCTCCTACATTAGATCCAATAGCTTGGTGGCTCCAAGGGTTTGTTTACCCTCTTTATGGCTTGGTGGCCATGGAGTTGTGGTTGGAAAATTCAGTTCAAAGATAGTTGGTTAGTATTGGTGTGGCTCTAGCACCATCCATGGGGATAATTCAGTTTGGATATTGGTACTTAAACACCTAGAAAATAGCACGGCTCCTGGAGATGCAGACTAAGACTATCCTAGATAAACGTAAGTCACCCTGGAAGGTGGGAACCGCCGAGGGAGTCTGACTACTATTATCGTAGAAAATGGTTCCATTTTCTCTAACCTTCTTATGATTGTAACACACCCTTTCTTCTCAAAATGCATTATAGAAGAGGTTTCACACATCACCTCTAATAATATAAGTAACAAAAAGGTTGTAAACATTTCTTCTTATGAACTAATAAAATAGGAAGTGAAGGTCTTAAATAAAGGAATAAATTTTCCATAGACCCCAACCATATTCCAACAGTGGAAATTATCTACAACAATGAAGATGGGATACTAAAATCTTAGGGAAGAGGATAAAGATAAAATTAGGTAAGATTGTGCGGTCATCTTAAGAAAAGAAAAACCTCTAAACAAAGTTATGGATGAAACGAGAACTGTTACCTCAAAACGAGAACCGTATCCCAAAAATGCCAAAAAAACATGAAACAACAACCGAAAAAAAAAAAATGTGTATTCCATAATGATGTTTTCTTTTTAAAGGTAAATTTTCAACACTTATTAAAAACCAATTTTTTTTGCAAAAAGAATTGGAAAAACACCCTCAAAACGAAAAGTTTTGATGTTTGAATATCAAAAAACAAATCAAGTACTTTCTAGCAATGTAATTAAAGATAAAATATTAGGACTTTGAAAAAATGTAAAATTCCAATAATTTTTAAACACGATGTTAAAGATAAAATATCATGTCTCAAAGGCTTATAATTCCAACAATTTTCATCCATCTTGTTAAAGATAAAACATCTTGACTCTAAAAACCCTACAATTGTAATTGTTTTCAACCATAGCATAAAATATTAAATATCATAACTTAGAAAAACCTTAATATTTTGACAAGTTTTCAACCATGGAATTGGAAACCTTAAATTTTTAACATATTTGAACCATAAAATGATTGACAAATTATATGACTAAAACAATTTTTAAAAATGAACAGGTAAATGAAAGATTCATTATTCCAAGAGTAATTTTTATTTCAAAGGCTAAAAGTATAGCTCTTTTCAAATCTTAGCCTAGAACAACTTATCTTATTGCAACAAAAACACAAAAACCAACCATCAAAATGAAGTGCCCCCTTTCAATGACACATTAAATTCTCAACATTTTTAAAAGTAGCTTATACCAAATGATAACAATAAATAATATGATGGCAATATCATTGTATAATTTAAAAACTGAACAGTAATTTTTAATAATTTTTTCCTTTTAATAAAAAAACAAATGATAACAACAAATAATATCATGGCAATATCACTGTATAATTTAAAAATTGAACATAAATTTATAACATTTTTTACTTTTAATCAAAATATGAACAAATGGTAACAATAAATAATATCATGAAAATATCATTATATAATTTAAAATCTGAACATTAATTTCTTATATTTTTAACTTTTTATCAAAATATGAACAAATGATAATAATAAATAATGGTATGGGAATATCACTGTATAACATAAATTATTTTTGTAATTCATTGTTGCATTCTAGATATTGAAGAAAAAACAAAAAAAAAGGAA